>QXVX01002435.1:0-33549 GCA_013436065.1 Halocynthia aurantium | reverse complement strand
CTCCAATAATTTTTTATATATTACTCAATAGGGTATCGGTAGACATTATAATCTAAGAACAGCATTCTGCATTCTTGATGCCATGTGCCTGGAGTGGGTGAAATAATGTTCACGTCATTAATCAGCGCTCTGGGGTCCACAGCGAAAAAAGGTTGGGTAACCCTGCCCTATGCTAATGGTTCCCAACGTTGTACGGCCATACGGGAGAGTAAATTATATTTAATATTAACTGGACTGGTACTGAGAGTTTTACGCAATTTACATTTTCCGGAACTCAGAATATTTAACAAAATTTGCGTTCAGCCTAATGATGGGACCCAATTCCAAACACAATAGCCATCACTAATTTATTATATAACTTATACATACACCCTGATTCTAGAATTAATTACCTTTAAATTATAATAACTGTGCTGTCATTCCCGGGTCATCTGTATTACACATGCCTTACATCCACTCAGAAATGACAACTAAAGCTTTACGCGACACACTTAACAGGAGCCTAACGTCCATCCTAGGTTTTCAAGATAGAGGAAAAACGCTACAGCTCAACTGTATCTCCATTCTACTTCTACCCAATAGTAAATGCATGCTTGGTTTCAACTACTGTACAATTTTTATCTATTACGACATCATTAAATAACATCAACTGTATTAAATCAATATATAATACAGTAGTCTAAAACAGCAACTACTTAAATCTAGTTTCTCACATACAAATACTACCTCCATGTACATACTACCAATAGCTTAAGTCGTAAGTAATCCCTGACAACATGTTGAAGCCACTAAAACTGGACGGATAGCGAGTTAAAATACGGAGCAGAGTGTCGTTCAGTGATTAAATAATAATTACATAACAGCAAATTATATAGAATTGATAAAATAACATTACTAATTGCTTCTGGAAACTCACAATATCTGTAATAATAATCAACAACATTTTACACAATGTATCAGCTTTCAAAGCCGACCGATAACAGACCAATGCTTAGACATTTTACGTGTAATCCGACGTCCACTATGGCGCTATGCTGGGCTCTTCTGACACTGTACCAGTAGTACCACATTACTGCGATAAGGTCATGGCCATTTTTTTTTTTTTAATTTTAAAAGAAGAGAATTAAAATAATTTAATTGCGTCATATCAATTAACGCTGTAGCGAAAATGACCATTGTGATGCCACACTAAAGTTTTTACTTAGCAACCGCGGCCTTAGCTACAGAATAAAATCCATTGTTATAAGCTTAAGCAATCGTTGTCCCTAGCAACAATGCATTATCGGGAATCCGAGAGAATATCCGAACCATTTGCCAATATGATAGGTAGCGGTAACACAAATAATGTTCTGTTTTCCTAAACAAAAGCGCAAAACTCAAGAAAACTCCAATAATGAAAGCACAAACAACGGTGTAAAGCTAATGGAGAGGAAGGGGAAGTCGAAAAAAACCTTGCAACGTTCAAAATCTAGCGAGATGATGGCAAAATCTCCGTCGACTGAGAGCGAATTCTCAACAACGATAGAAGATTGCTTCAGCGACCACAGCGAGGATCGACACCCGGTACGTTTTCTTAACTCTTCAATAGATAGCTTTGGAATGAGCTTTGATAAACTAAAGAATGGACCTAGAAAGACCAATAGTAGTAGTCCACTGCCCGCAGACGGCATCCTCGGCTTCGATAAGGTGGACGTCGGCGACGAACAGAGGACTACTATCATACTAGGTCAAAACAACAACGAAGACACTCGCAAAGCCAAATCCACTACTAATGTAACGTACTCTGATAACAAACCGATCTCTAGTTCTACAAAACATCGTGGTAGGACTATCTCTAAAGATAAGTTTAACAAGTGCGTACAAAGTAGTGATAGCGAGAGCGATGAAGAATATGGGCAACAAACCACCAAGCCAATGACTTATCGTATGGCACGATCAATGACATATTCTTCCGCTAGATCTCGGCGGGTCTTATCAGACTCGGTGTCTAGCAGTAGTAGTTGTAGTACTATAAGAACGGAGATTGAGAGCAGTAGTTGTGGCAGTGAAATCGAAGAAGACATCGTTACTAATCCCTCTGGCAGCGACGAGGTCACAAGACCGAAATCTTCTTCTCCCACACCACTTCACATCTCGTATAGTAAATCTCGTTCAAACAATAAAATTTCCAGAAATTCTTCTGGACCGAGAGTGTTTCATAGTAGTAGGGATTCTGATGGCAGCAAAAGTTCCTTGGAAAAGGTGGCAGTCTCCGATGACTATTCGGAGGATTTTGAGCCATCGACTCACAAGGTTGCCAAAGAATCATCAAGCAACGAGGATAGCAGCAGACGTATTAGGCTCGCGAAACGTAGTATTAGATCGAAAATTCGCATGGCCAAACGCGCCTCGTACGACTCGGAATCAAGCGACGATCAGTTTCTTATCGCGAAACAGCAGAAAAAGGGCGATAAAAATCGCTACTTGTCTGCTGCAGCGAAAAGAAATTGCAAGTCGCAAACTTCGCAAAAACTATCCTCCAGAACAAAACCTACCAAAACCTCGCCACGGACTACTAAAGAGCCCACCACTGCAAAAGTCGTCAAAATTTCTACAGCGAAAACGACCAAATGTTCGACCAGAACTAAGGTCATCGCTACTCCGTCGAAATCTAAGTCGACTACTGGACCTCCTCGGGCTAAATCAGGCCGAACCGCTACGGAAAAACCCAGACCCGGTTCACCAAAAATTATAAAATCAGTCAGTTCTACAAAGAACTATGCTCACAAAGTTCGCACTGGATCTGGTTCGACTAAAAAGAAATCTAGTCCCGATCCGGCCGAACCTAATCCGAAAGCCGACAAGGCTAGGGTAAAAAAATCTTCACCCAGATCGAGACCGGAAGCCAAAAACAGGGCGCCGGTTACAAAGGATTCTTATAGTTCTACCGACGAGGATAAGCATTCTAAAAAGAAGCTCAAGAAAAAACGGGTGCAGAAAACTAAACAGTATGTTTTAGATCTGCCGCCACCACCCGTGTATGACGAGTTCTGGAGCATTGCATTTCCAGAGAAAAAACGTCGAGTCAGGAAGCCGAGACTTGACGATACTTCGGAAGACCCAGAATCTCTTCCCAGTTTTGAAGAGTCTGAAACACAGCAACTAGATGCTGAAATTTTTGTACAGGATAAACCTGTAGTAGCGGAAGCTACGCTACAACAGATATGCGTCCCTGCCTTGAGCAGTGGCACAAAACCTTGCGATGGTGTTGCTGCAGCAAAACAGCCAACGATCTGCGAATCAAAGGAAGTGTTTCAAACCAAAATTCCAGATAATCTTTCTGAAGAACCCGAATACTTGCCAGTCGAACCATTAAATGTCTCACATCCTGATGGAGTTGCTCCTCTCTCAGATCAATCAGAACTGTCTGATGCAGAGGACTATTTGGGCCAAGTCACAACGGTTAGATCGGGAAGGTTAAATCAATGCGGAGCGAATCACCTCGCAAAGGAAGAAAGTCATGGTCCTCCTCAATCCCCCACACAACATAACGAGGAAACACCAGTACCGAATCAGGAAGAGAACCAATCGTTGGCTATAGAATACACCACAAGTCAACTGCTAGCAGTTGGCGTTATTCCGATGTCGGCCGATTCATCTATTGTTGACAGAGTCATCGACACAGTGGATGAACAAAATTCTCCTAGTTATCAAATCGACGACTCGACGGCGAGTTACCAAAACCTCGTTGAATTAGACGATATTGAAACTCCGTACAAAAACGTCGTTCAATCTGACTTTGGGAGCAACGCAACTGACGCAGCTCTAAATGAAGTGAAGGCTGAAATCACGATGTCTCAAAATGTTTTTGATGCTGGACATACTGAAGAAACACCAACTACTTCACCAGATATTGATAATATTGCAAAAAACACGAAAGTTACGTGCAGTGTTACGGATGAGTCACAGATTCCTGAAGTATCAAATCCACCAACAGAAGCCATGACCCATCAGTCACCACCAAGCGAAGAAAGAATGCCAGAATGCAAGAAGAAGAGCAGTTCTGCAAGACGGTTCTTGTTTCGCAATCGCGCAGTTATGGATGACTTTTATGAAGTCACAGCCGACGGTCCTGATGGAACCGAGAAGACCACGGTGGTTGATGCCCAATCTCCTAGTTTGGATGACACTAAATATGTCCCGTCTAGTTCAGCAGATAACAATATACAGAACATCCGATCAAAAGACAAAAAGATCAAAAAATCAAAATCAACTCGCCCAAAAAGTCGCAAAAGTTCTCCTGCAGTGGAATTAGGTATCATTAAAGCATACAACATCCTTCCTCCAATAAGATCAAAACACAGCTTTGTGAGATCCGCAGATGTATTTGCGCTTAAAGCACGCCAGCATACCAGAAGTGATAACATCAGTTCAGCTGCTGTGGCAATCCGAGAAGTTAAAAAGTCTTCTAGTTCTGACGAAGAAATTCGGTATGTTCCCACTGAAAGTTCTGACGAAGGCGCTGAAATGTACGTGAGCTATGATAGTGAGAACATCCGCCGTATTATCATCCCCGACCTCAGAACCGAGGAGGAAATCCAAATGAGCTTGGCCAATGACTTTATGAGAAATTCTACAGAGGAGGAAAGTTCTGATGACCAGATTTCTAGACCAGCACGAACCGCTTTGACTATTCGTAGAAGGAAAAACATCCCGAGTTCTGATGAATCGGAAATAAAGTACTTCTCTACAGATGAAGGAGCCAGTAAGAGCCAAAGTGACAGCGAGAACATCCGTCGCATCATTATTCCTGATCTACCAGTAAACATGGAAAAGGATTGGATAAGTTTTACGGATTCTTCTGCCGATGAATATGCTGCAGATGAAAACGTGAAAGACAATGATGAAAACATCTGTCATGTCATTCCTGATCTACCAGTAAATATCGAAAAAGATTGGATAAGTTTTACAGATTCTTCTGCCGATGAATATTCTGCAGATGAAAACGTGGAAGACACTGATGAAAACATCCATCGTGTAATTCATGATCTACCAGTAAACATGGAAAAGGATTGGATAAGTTTTACGGATTCTTCTGCCGATGAATATCCTGCAGATGAAAATGTGAAAGACACCGATGAAAACATCCGTCGTGTCAATCCTGATTCAACCGATGCAAACAACTCAAAAGTTACGTGCGATGTGACGGATGAGTCGGATATTCCTGAAGAATCCAATTCACCAACAGAAGTCACGACTCATCAGTCACCACCAAGCGAAGAAAAAATTGCAGAAGATAAGAATAAGAATAGTTTGGCAAGACGATTCTTACTTCGCGATCGCGCACAAGTTCCGGCCAACCTGGATGAAATCTTTACCGGCAGTCTTGATGGAGCCGTTGGCACTGAAATGAACATGAGCGATGATAATGGAAACATCCGCCATACTATCATTCCTGACTTCAGAAACCCGGAGGAAATGCGAAAGAGTTTTGCCAATGACTTGATGAGAACTTCAGATTCTCCTACAGACAAGGGAAGTTCTGATGACCGGAGTTCGAGACCAGAACCAACAGCTTTGACTATTCCTGAATGGAAAAACATCCCAAGTTCTGATGAATCAGAAATCAAGTACATCCCTACAGATAGTTCAGATGAAGGAGCTGGTAAGAGCCAAAGTGACAGCAAGAACATCCGTCACGTTACTCCTGACATTAGTAATAAAGTTGAAACACTTGCAAACCTTGCCGAGGATATCAAAAGAACTTCAGATTCTGACACAGATGACTACAAGTTTTCAGCTGCAATAGCTACCAAAATCCTGGAGGAAAATAATCCTCGTAAAAATCGTCCTGATCTACCAAATTTGGATAGGATCAGGGCCCTTATTAGGGATTCCTATCCTGCAGATGAAAACGTGGAAGACACCGATGAAAACATCCGTCGTGTCATTCCTGATCTACCAGTAAATATGGAAAAGGGTTGGATAAGTTTCACTGATTCTTCTGCAGATGGAAACGTGAAAGTCCAACCAGCTGCAGCAGTCATTCAAGGAAGAAACCCCTTAATAACCAGTTCCAAGGAATCTGAAATGGAGGATATCACAAGTCCTAGTTCGGATAAAGATGCACAAAAGACCAGTGACAGCGAGGAAAATATCAGTCGCATTGTCATTCCAGACCTCAAAGACAATGATGGTGCACTGTCTGTTGATAAAACTAATAACAAAGCAGATGTTTGTGGAAACTCTGATACTAAAATAGTGGAATCACAGGCAGAACATGACATCAATCTCACAGAACCACTTGTGGTTGAAAAAACCGCTGAAGATATTGGTCCTCTATTACCCGGTGCCAAAAGCACTGATAAGCTGGAGCAAACTTTAGGTTTGAAAGCAAAGGAAACTAGAGCCGTTAAACCAAAGGAATATAGTGTTAAAGACTTATACACAACAGCATCATACAGTGGATCAAGCAAACCGAAGAAATCTTCACGTGATTGCGACAGCTCTTCAGGAACACCTCATTTAATAGTGAGCCGTGAGGAGAGCAATTCACCTGACGGGAATGACATTGCGGTTCAAAAAATGTTGCTAGATTATTACTCTTCTGCAAACAGTGATAAGGATTCGTTCATGGAATATGACCATGGAAGAATTGGTCAGGATTTCCATTTGGAAGATGACAGTCATTACATTCTGGATCGGGATCGTGTCAATCCTTACAAAGTCATCATAGATGAATCCTACATGAATCAGAAATTCCTAGATCTAAGTATTCCTGCAACTGAGGATGAAAATCAAACTGTGCCTGAACTTGGTGACTCAGATAGAGATGACCTTTCACCTTGTGAAATCTCTGTAAGCGCAAGTAGTTCAGACAACCTTGTGCCTCATCCTCCAGCAGCTCAATGCAACAAACCGCCTGTTGCTAAACGAACAATGTTTAGAAAATTCAAAAACGTTGTCCAGCAGAAGAGTGATACAAACCAACGTAATGAAACACTGTATTCTGAGGAAACTAAAAACACCGATAGACTTTCTTCAGAGTCGGATCAAGAAACGGCACCAAAAGAGGCAGGTTTGGAAACCCCAAAGACCTCCTCTGAGTCAGATGCCATTGAAACACAACCGGACATGTCTAAAAATGTTATGATTAATCAGCCAATCATGGAAGTAGCTGACCACTCGGCACTGAGTGAGCATATAGCAACTGACCAATTGGATTTAGCTGATGAAATCGTGACTAACCAATTTGAAGCAACCACAGACAATCTTGTCTTACTGCCTAAGTCTGATGACAACACTGTCACTGGCAAAACAATTGCTCCAAGTTCAGATGAAGATGAAAATCAACCTGAACATTCATTGGATGTTAAGAATCCATATTTCATTGAGATAAATCCAGATTACGATAGCGATGAATCTTTTTGCACTATTTCCATCCCGTCCGACATCGAATTAGATGGAGACATACACCAGGATGATGTCCTGAATTATTTAGCGGCATTCGACAAAAAGAGTCCTGAACGCTCTGTAATGGATAACTCATACTCAGATAGTGAAATTTCATCAATAGAATCACTTGATTTTGCTGAAGATGTTGTGGATGAAGCATTAGAGGAAAGCATTGAAATTCAAAGGACAGCATCTCTGCCTGTACAAATTCCATCACAGAACTATATGGAGGAATCAGTTCTAATGACATCTATTTCTGCACCTGATCTGATAACGTCCCATAGCATCGATGCAGTCAATTTGGAATGTGACGAAACTTCGCTATTGATGGAGGAGGAGAAATCGATGGTTACCCTAGATGAGCCTATCTCTTATCCATCGGAAGACTTCACTAACAATGAATTAGAAGCTGTTCCAGTTACCTTTGAAAGTTTGGATATTGACAATACTCTGGAGGATAATTGTTCAAATGGAGATGAACATCTTGCCATGGACAACTCTCCACTTAACAGAACACAGAGCCGTACTGAAATAAATCTACCATCTGATGATGAGGGCATTGATGCAAGCACATCAATTCATATTGTTTCAGTAGAGAGCAATAGTGTCTCAGAAAAACTTGAAGTAACCTATGATGAAAGCAAGGATTCTTGCAAGAAAACTGCTGACGACATAGCTAGTTCTTCCAACACTGATTTCAAAATTCCAGTTCCAGTCAATTCACTTGAAAGTAGCACCATCTCACGAGAACTCGATTTCACCACCCATGAAGATCATACTGCTCACCTAAAATCTGTCAAAACTGCAGATGACATGGCGAATACATATGGTCACGATGGAGTGAGTTATTCAGAACCCGCCGCTCTCAGAGGACACAGTGAACAGCTATCTATGGATTTACAATGCATTGGACCCAACAATGCTATGGACACCCCTGAAACTGAAAACACTGCCTTCCAGCAGAGAACATCTTCTGCTAATGTTGGAAACAGGTTGGATAAGCAAATGCCTATTCAACAAAAACCAAAATCTGTATCCGACATTGCTGAAGATGATATTATGGAAAAGGAGCACCTGAGTGACAGTGATTCTGATGGTTCAAATCAAAGTCTTTCAGTGCAATCCGTAAGTTCTTCCGCGAAGAGTAATTCTCGAGGTAGAAGCAGGTCCCGATCAAGCAGCCACTCATCTCGTAGCAGATCGAAATCAAACAGCTATTCATCTAGCTTTTCATCTGCGAGCAGGTCTCGATCCGCAAGCGATTCTTCTCGTAGCAGGTCATGCTCTTCGAGGTATTCACAATCTTGCGACAGTTCCAGATCTAGCTCTTCAAGTTCAAATCACTCCATTAGATCACCATCACCTGAACCAGCAAATGCTACTGATGCAAACAAAGACACCCGCGGCAAATCTAGCAGTTCTACTTCATCAATAGAAGAGGAACTGTCATATGTCAGCGATACATCAGATAATTCTAAGGCAGAAACCGGAAATGCAAATATACCAATGGGAACAACATCAGTCAACTCGGATAATCACTATTCAGATGATGCCAATTCTCAAAAACTCAACACTGACATTTCCATACAGCCTGAATCAATTTTACCAGTTGCAGCGGGCAGTGGACTAGAGTCAGCGAGGACTGAAGAGAAAACCAATAAAAACCTTATTCCTTTACCTGTGGTCTCTACAACAACAGAGGAGAAATTTACATTTAAGCCAGAAAGTCATTTAGTAGATGTAAAAATCGAACTGCTTTCAGGTGAAAGTGAATGCATTGGTTGGAGTAAACCTTCAATTGCATTTCCTGAAATGTCCTCTCCCAGTGTTGAAAACAAACTCCATACAGATTCTTTAATATCTGTTGAGCTTGAGCTACAGGACAAAGAAGACAATGCAAGCACAACACCAGATGTTCCATTAGGTGCAGATGCAGACTTTACACAGTCAGTTGTGCATAGTGAAAGCACTGTTGAAATTTCAGATCTCGATGGAGCATATACTAATTACTCTGAAGAGAGAGCTGATAAGACACCAGAATCTAACACGGCTCCACAAAAAAGTGACAGTACGCTTTCTGTGGATTTGGATTTTGGAAGTCGTTTTGACAATGCTTCTGATATAAGTCAAATATCGTGTCCCGAATGTTCTGAGGAATCATTCAATTGGGATTCAGATCCACCTGCTGCTGAGCANGTTACAGCAAAAAGTTACCACACAATTCTAGAAATTCTGAAAAAAAAAAATTGTAATATAGTATGCTTTGCTGGTAATTTGAACTAGTATAACATACGGCTTGTACTTTCACTTGAGGACCACACTAAAATCTCTGAAAGTATTACGATGGGAAAGTGTTTAAGCTTAATACATCTTGTTGAAATTATCTAGATTCTAGACCATTTACCATAACACTGACCTGGCCTCTTTTACATATTCATTTCAAAGTAGCTTGCTAAACATCCATCTTTACCCTTTCATACAATTCAGTCATGAAGTTGGCAGAAGTACAGCAGACAACATCATTTCGTGACTACAAAAAAAAACTGGTTATCGATAAACATGTTGCGAAACGTTCATTGACACGTTGAAACTACCATTCTTCTTCTAATTATACTAATACCTAATACTATCCTACCAACGCTTTCCCTTTTTCCCTCGAACCAATTCTCCTTTTTCTCCAAGGCCTCACTCAGTAACAGCAAGTTGTCTGGAATAACGAAAAGTGTCCCACAAACTTCTTCGCTTTAGGGCAATACAGTACTGTATAAACTTGTTTATTTGAACGGGTATCCCTTTCTTTGCGCCGTATTGATCTAAAATGGTACCTTATACCATGACGGTATTATAATTGAAATCGAAGCGAAAAACATTACGTACTCCTTTGTTTCACGCAGACGCAATTCATGTATGCTATTCGCCATGAAGACAAGTTAATTAATGAAGTTGAATGCTTATTAATTTTCGACAACCTATATAAAAATCTTGAATTCTGGTTCTACCTTCACTTACATCTTGAAAGAGTTCTTTCCAGTGTTCCGGAAAAGCTATTGTATTTATAGATGACGAAGCGCTTTCCCTGCGTAACGATCATGGTTTCCGCCTTTAGCATACAAATTGTTCATAGTTCGAATGCTGTAAAACGTCATTTTCCCATACTATTATAACTCCACCCAGTTAACAAGCAAGCTTTTTTCACTCCATCGAAATACATCAAGATTCGGAAAATTCTATTTTGACACCAACGTCATACAATGTATTTACCNACTATGCAAACAAACACAGACAAGGGAAATTTATCCGATTCCAACACTCCACCACTGAAAGAATTGGAAAAATTCACGACTGAGAATTCAAATGTGGATAATGAAAAATTATCACAGGAACATCAAAGCCAAACTCAAAAAGAGAATAATGGCATGGAAAATTCAGATAATGCATTACCTCAAAAAGAATACGAAGATAACTTCAACAATGATTCATCAGAACGCGATTCGGATAGTACTTACGAGGAGTCAGATCCAGAAAGAACAGCGATGTTTGAGTGCTACTATAGTCACCCACCTTACCGATGGGTGTCTTCCGATGATTCGGATGATTCTTTTTACAAATGGAAAAGATCGAAAGGACGTAAGTTTGTAAGATTCCACCAAAAAAAAGAAATGCGTTATTATTTCCCCTCGAACGATGATTGCTCAAGTTCTGAGGATGATTTGTCAATTTCTAAGGAAGAGACAGAAATTGGTGAAGATGATAAAACTCTGGATGAGACCTCGGATGATTCTGAAGTCATACAAGCTCCAAGTAAACCTTTGAAATCGATTCTATCACGCAAATCACACTACGAAGTTGATGAGTCAGAAGTCGGAGAGTCAGTTTCAAATGAAGTAACTGGGTACCATGCTTCTTTCACATCCTCCAACAATGACAATATTAGCTTCATACCAGCAGCTGATAAAGAGCTATCCAATGAGTCTAAGGACCCTGAAATGATGTCAGATGTCGAGCTCAAGGATAAGCTATCCAATCCCGTAGCAGTGCAAGCCTTTGGTCTAGATGTCTCTACTCAAAACAAGCTGAAAGAGATCAAATCGACTACAGAAGAATCTGATGCTTTGAATGAGAGGATATCATCTACAAATGCAGATTTCTTTTCCAAAGTAACTGAAGGAGAACTGGCTACTTACAAGGAAACATTAAAAGCAAACACAGACAAGGAAATCTTATCCAACTCTAACACTCAACCGGTAAAAGAATCAAGTCTCATCAATCACTTCTCAAGTCCCGAGGATGACTGTTCAAGTTGTAATGAAGAGACAGAAATAGGAAAAGATGATAAAACTTCGGATGAGACTTATGATGATTCTGAAATCATACCAACTCCAACTTTATCGTTGAAGTCGATTTCATCGAACAAACGCCAGTGTGCTGGTGAGGAATCAACAATTCCAGAACCTTTTAAGACACTGGAGTCAAAATTTCCGATCAACATTACTCCGGAACAATACTTCAATGAAGATAATTCTTCGGAAGATCTGATAAAGGAACCTCAACCAGACAAGAAAAGTGATGAAGCCTCCAAGAAGGCTGATCCACATATAACTTGTACTGAAGGTAAAGACACATCACATCTGCAACAACCTGAGGAAACTCTGGGGGAATTAGATTCAAGTAATTCTCAAAATAACCTGACTGTGGAAAACCGCAAGACTGATGAGATGGATAGAAATGAAGAAGAAATAAAGCTTTTTGACAATATTTTGGAACCAGTTCAAGTTGTCGGACAGACCAAAAGTTACTTTTCTTCAGAACCAGATCCTTCTCTACTTGCTGTCAAGCAATCTGACGTCCCTTCCAACGAAGAGATGAAGAATAAAGCTTCTAGTACTAATGAATCAACTGTCACATCTGATGACAACAAAGTTCCAGAAACCATCACAAAAACTTCTGAGAGGAAGGAACCTACTACGGAAACAGCAAACTCAACTTCCGACAATCTGACTGAGTCTCACATTGGTAGGGAACAAAATGAGATGAAATCGAGAACCGATGTAACAATGCATCGAGAAATGGTCGAGGAAAATTCAACCTTCCTTTGTCCTCAAGCTCTGCAAGATTCAGAAGGATCAACAATTCATGATTCTGACATTGACAATGGAAAATTCCCGGAAGAAGATCAAAACACAATCCAGGAAAAGATCAACGTCATGGAAAATTCAATTCAGGATGTGGAAGATGATAGATCGGGCGAAAAGGAATATCATTGTAAAAAGGACTATTCAAACGGCAATGCATCCGAATCGGATTCTGACAGTTCTGATTCCTCTACTGGAAGATATCATTCTTCTCAAGGTAGTAGTTATTCATCATCTGATTCAGGGTCATGCAGCGATACTGAATCAGACGGTGATTGTGAGTCGAGAAAAGGCAAAAAATCTGTCAGAAGACATAAGAAGAAGTCAAAGCCAGAGGTTACTGAGGAAGACTCCTCCGGTAGTTCTGAGTTTATTGAGTCAGATACAGAATGGACAGAGATGGTGGAACGCCCACCCGTAATCTGGATATCTCCCGATGATGAGGAGGATCCTTTTTACAACTGGAAGAACTCAAAAGGTTCTAAATTTGTGAAATTCCGCCCGATGGTAACAGCACGTTATTTCAAGGCCTATCATCCTAGCAAGATATATTGTGATCGATGGTATAGTTCTAGTGATGACGAGGAAAAAACACCAGCTCCAAGGAAACCTTCGAAATCAATTCTATCTCACAAAACTCACTATGCAGTTGATGAGTCAGAAGTCGGGCAGTCTGTTCCAAATGTAGATGATTTAAATAATTTCATACCAGCAGACGAAAAAGAGCTGTCCAATGCGCTCGAGGATTCTGAAATGATATCAGACCTCAAGCTCAAGGATAAGCTATCAAATTCAGTAGCGAAGCAAGCCTTTGGTTCAGATGAGGGTATAGATGTATCTACTCAAAGCAAGTTGAAAGATATCTATTCGACTACAGAGGAGTCTGATGCTTTGGATGAGAAGACACCATATACAAATGCAGATACCTTCTCCGAAACTACTGGAAGACAATTGGCTACCGACAAGGAGACGACAGAAACGAACATAGACAATGCCACTTTATCCAATTGCAACATTCAAAAAAATTCAGAAAAAAACATAACTGAGGATTCAACAAAAGATAATGAAAATTCATCAGAGGAAGAACAAAGGCAATCTCAAAAAGAGACCATTGCCATGGAAAACTCGGTTACGTTACATGCAGATCAAGCGTCATCCCAGAAAGAATCTGACATTGACAAAGACAATTCTTATACATCAGAATTTGATTCGGACAGTACTTACGAGGAGTCAGATCCAGAACAGACAGCGATTCATGATTGGAATTATAGTCACCCACCCTACCAATGGGTGTCGTCAGATGACTCAGATGATTCTTTTTACGCATGGAAAAAGTCAAAAGGACGTAGGTTTGTAAGATTCTATACGGAAACTAAAATTCGTTATTATTTTCCCTCGGACGATGATTGCCCAAGTTCCGAGGATGACTGGTCGAATTCTAAGATAGAAGATACAGAAATGGGTAACGATGGAGAGGATAAAACTTTGGAAGATACCTCAGATGATTTTGAAATCATACCAGCTCCAACTAAACCATTGAAGTCGATTTTATCTCGTAAATCCCGATATGATGTTGAGGATTCAGATGTCCGACAGTCTGATTTGGAAGAAGAAAATGATCTACCGGGTGATGATACTATTTCTGACAGTCTTAACAATGCTCAAGAGGCAGAAGAAAGACAAGAAGAAGTGCAGGAATCACCGATGCCAAAACCTGTTGAGACACTGCAGTCTTTGTTCCCCATTAACGCAGCTCTGAATAAGGAATTTGATGACGATATATCTGTAGAAGAATTGTTACAGGAATCTCAACCTGACGAGAGTGCTGATGAATCTCTAAAAAAGGCAGAGTCTTACAGAGTACATCAGGCGCATTCACCAATCCACAGTTCACCACAGTCACCAAACTTGGACATATTGGCCTCAGGTACCGGAGAAACGGCTCTGGTTGTGGATCCCTCCGATTCCTTGCTGAACAGAAATGCCATCAAGCTCAAACCTTTACCAAGACCACGTTCAGCCGAAATAAGAACTAACAATTCTCTATTTGAGTCGGACCTTTCAGGTCAATCAACCCAACAACTCACCGACTCTGGTATTCGCTCATGTGTAAACTCTGAAAGTGATGTATTGTCTCGTTCACCAAACCTTGACATAATGGCCTCTGATTCAATAGAAAGAGCCTCAGCTCTCTTTAATTCCTTACCATGCAGGAATCTCATCAAGCTTAAACCTTTATCTCGACCTCATTCAGCTGAAATAAGGAGAGGTTCTTCTCTACTAACTGCAGATTGGAAAACTTCCTTTATTGCAAAAGCTGCTGCTGCTGAGAACAAAGATGTCAACGATATCATCGAGTCAGATCTTTCATGTCAATCTACCAAACAGGCCACTGTGTCTGATATACATTCGGATGTCTTCTCTCAAAGTGCTGTGATAAAAGATAATTCTCTTGCAAAAGAATCCAGTGCTGTGAGTGAGAACACAGAGTCTATGAAGGCAGATGACAAAATACCATCTCAATTCGTGAAAAGATTCCATAAAATAGCCGACGACCACAACGAACAAGAAGACCAAACAGGTATCCCTGCTTCCAACATACCGAATGAGGATATGCATCCTACTAGTGATAATCTAGCAGAAAAGGATGTCACAGGTATTATATCTGATAATATACCTCATACTGCGGAAGATGTTGGTAGCTGGAATCAAAGTCCACAACTTGCAGAAGCAGATACTAAAAGACCATCTCAATTCGTGGAAAGATTTCTCGAATGTGTTCAAGCACAAGAAGATCTTTCTTCTGAAAGCACCCAAGAAAAATCCAATGCTTCAGACGAACAGATTGTTGTAGATCTACCTACAACCAGCAATGATATGGAAAAACAAACGGATATTGGAAATGACGAGATTGATAGTCTCTCCTCGTCGAATGAATCTACGGACGAACCAGATAACTTCAATGAAAACTATAGCTCTATATCATCAATAGATGAAGAAGTATCTGTAGCATCTGAAGGTTCTGATGATTCCGAACCAATGATCGTTCTGGAGAAGTCCGGACCGAAGGATAGCAAAACTAAACAAGTAACATTCAACGACCATGTTGAGACCCAGTTAATCCCTAACCGAGCAGATAGACACAACATGTCATCTGACGAGGATGAGGCAACCATGGTCTTTTCTTCTGGAATAGTGTGTCTCGATGCGAGCGATTTGCAGAGTTGCTTAACACCGAACACGAATCCAGAAAATCCAGAGCTGGAGTCCCACACTGCAAGACCATCATCTGCTATGAGCTCTCAAACTGTTCACCGAGGTTCAACAGCCCACAAAGACAGTTCTGAGAAAAATCAAGAAACAGGTGCTAGCGCAAATACCAAACAGGAGAGCTTTCATTCAACACTTACCACTAGAACCGAGGTACCGGGGCAAGCTGGTATAAAAGTCACTGAAAAGGAAGCATTGACGAAGAATAGTTTTGAAAATAGCTTGGGTACTAGTCAGGCAGATTCAGAACCGGTAATCGAAGCTGACAAAGCGTCTCCGGAATTCAATATTTCGACCTATTGCAGTTCAGATGATGAAGATGGTCTGCTTATTGATGAAGATGGTCTGCTTATTGATGAAGATGGTCTGCTTATTGATGACAGGATATCTCAAATTCTTGACCCTTATCATAATGTTGAATTGAAACTTGATCAACACAAGGAGATACAGCATCTTCAGGGTTCTGAGTTACAAGACCAGTCAATTGCTAATGCAAATCATTTGGAAAATGCATTGAGAGATTCTCTTGCAAACAAATCAAACAAAAGTATTGAGACAGATACTGGACCTATTAAATTGGATATGGAAATAATAGCGCAGGCAGAGACCAGCACTATTGATCTAGACAGAAACATCATACTCTCAGTGAATTCCGACAGGAATTCTGACAGCATTTCACCTGGAAATGTAGAAGAACAAAGAGGTTCAGGAAACTGGGAAAGGAAATCTTTACTTAATGTTTCAGATCTTCCTGATGGTAGAATAGGTACTTTGCAACCCCTGAAAGGTTTCATGTCTCTGAAAGATAGAGCACCTTCACCCTTAGAGAAGATATTGGAACATGCAGCTAAGACGATGTTTGTTCAATCAGCCACAATTGCCCATGCTCATGAAACTATTGAAGCTGTGAAATTAGATCAAAACAGCAAGGTTGAAAATACTCAGGATGAAGGACATGATCAGCAAAATGATAATGCGAGTACTTTGCAGAAGGATTTGGAAAATAAACCAGATTCTTTTGTTGGAAAATCAGCAGACAACAATGTCAGTGATCCCGCAAGAGGGAAAGCATTGCATAGTGTTTTCGATCTTCCCCATCGCAAAGGACGTACTTTGCAACCCCTGAAAAGTTGCAGGTCTCCGAAAGACAGAGAACGATCCCCGTTAAAGAAGGCATTGGACTTCGCAGCAAAGAACAGTGCTGTTCAGTCCGCAGCATCTGTACTTGCTGATGAAACCTTGGAATCCGATCAAGGAAACAAGGTTGAAAATGCTCGGGGTTCTGGACACGACCATGGAAATGATAATAATGAAAGGACTTTGCAGATTGATTTGGAAAATAAACCGGACAGCGATTTTACTGCTTCAGTGAGAGGGGACGCATTGCATAGTGCTCCTGATCTTTCTGATGGTAAAGGATGTAATTTGCAACCCCTGAAAAGTTGCAAGTCTCTTGAAGACAGAGCACCTTTAACCTTCGAGAAAACATTGGATGCAGCAAAGATCGAGGCTACTCAGTTACTTACATCTACCCTTGCTGATAAAACTATTGAAGCTGTGACATCAGTTCAAAGCATCAAAGTTGAAAATGCTCCAGATGCCGGACATGATCAGCAAAAGGATAATGCAAGTACTTTACAGAATGATTTGGAAAATAAACCAGAATCTTTTGCTGGAAAATCAGAAGACAGCAATGTCACTGATCCCGCAAGAGGGAAAGCATTGCATAGTGTTTTTGATCTCTCCCCACGCAAAGGACGTACTTTGCAACCCCTGAAAAGTTGCAGGTCTCCGAAAGACAGAGAACGATCTCCGTTGAAGAAGGCATTGGACTTCGCAGCAAAGAACAGTGCTGTTCAGTCCGCAGCATCTGTACTTGCTGATGAAACCTTGGAATCCGATCAAGGAAACAAGGTTGAAAATGCTCGGGGTTCTGGACACGACCATGGAAATGATAATAATGAAAGGACTTTGCAGATTGATTTGGAAAATAAACCGGACAGCGATTTTACTGCTTCAGTGAGAGGGGACGCATTGCATAGTGCTCCTGATCTTTCTGATGGTAAAGGATGTAATTTGCAACCCCTGAAAAGTTGCAAGTCTCTTGAAGACAGAACACCTTTAACCGTCGAGAAGACATTGGATGCAGCAAAGATTGAGGCTACTCAGTTACTTACATCTACCCTTGCTGATAAGACTATCGAAGCTGTGACATCAGATCAAAGCTTCAAAGTTGAAAATGATGATCAGCAAATTGTTAATATGATAATGAAAAATAATCTGGAAACCAAGCAAGAATATTTTGCTGGAAAATCAAAAGACGTTAATGGCACTGCTCCGACGAGAGGAAAAGCATTGCCTAGTGATTTTGATCTTCCCGATGGTTCAGATATATCAAACTCGAGCATAAACTCCGAAGTTCTCATGGAACGTTTGGAGTTAATGACCAATAAATATAATGGATTACTAGCACATGTGGAGAAAGAGAAAGCAGCCAATAATGGCATTATTGCAGCTGTGAAAACAGAAAGCATTAATGTTGTAAATACTCCTAAGTCTGAAAATGAACACCAAAATGATGATGCAGGTACTTTGCAGAAGGTTTCAGAAACGAAACCAGAATCTTTTGCCGGCAAATCAGAAAACAGCGACGTCAGCTCTTCAGCGAGTTGGAAAGCATACCCATGTGTTCTATACCGTCCTGCTATCCAAGCACATGATTTGCAACCCATGAAAAGTTGCAGAGAGATTGCAATGTTGCAAAGCAATGTTCTGGAGTCCAAACAAGATCTACACTGTGATACCCGACCCAGCAAGTTTGAATTTTCGACTTACGTGGACTCAGATGAAGACACTCTACCAATTGATAACCTAGCAAGAAAAATCTTCAACGCTACTTATGGTCCTGATAATTCAAATAATAAGCAACACAAAGACAGAAATGCAGATACGAGTGATTCAGTAAATGATTCGGACATAACTAAAGATTTTCTTAGAAAAAACACTGGATTCCATCAGTCTACATTAACATCTCAAAGGCTACTACGTATGACAGCGGATATAGCTTCCAATAGCTCAAATACTCAGCTTAGTATACATGCAGCAGGAGAAATTGATGTAAGCAAACAGGATGGCATCTCATCGGAGCTTATCTCAACTGATAGCTCAAGCCGGCTTCAGCAACAAGAAATCATTGAGAAAACAGACTCAGTATTAGATTCTTCAACAAATCCATCATCTCAGTCCCACAATGCCAAAACAACCAAAATATCCTCGGAAGTTCTTGACAAAGAAGAGCAGAAAGAGGATGTCAATGACTATCCTCCAGGGGCAAATACCATGCCTACCAGCTTTACCCGCAAAGAAAAATCACAGAAGGACAAGAAAAAGTTTCAGAAAGTTTTCCCCAGAAAGGTGCTAATTCAGAAAGTGGGTGGACAGGTTAACCTTTTCAAGCCTATCAAAGACAGCGAATCGGAATCTGAACCAAAACATGTGCCGCCATTTTCTGAATTTCATAATCAGCATCCTTCAGATAATACAGAAGAGAAAAATCCCGCGGGAGTCCTGAAACATTGCTCGGAAAGAAGTGAACTTCTGTTAGCAGAAATCTGCAGTCGAGTTCATGAGCTGATGGACATTTCAGAGGGCTCAACGACCAATAATCTTCAGCTAATAGCTGATGTTGTTGAGAACCTTGCGGTCAATTTATTTTTTCCTGAGCATAAGGAAGAGTCAAGAATTATCACATCGAAAGAAAATAAAATACCTTGGAAAGCTGAAAGCAGTAGGAAACCTATGGCGAAGAAAGCTTTTGTTTCTGCAGTACCTCAAATAAGACTTGGCCAGTATGCAGATCAAAAACAACATAATATTACGAACCCAGATTCAACAGCTGTAAAACAAAGTGTATCAGACATACATGTGAATAACCTCAACACCAAAATAAACCTGGACCAATTAACAGAGCACACAGAAGACGAGCTTCAAAGTGCAGGAGATTTAATGCCAGAAGTAAGATCGAAAGCCGGCACTTACACAGTGTGCATCAGCGAAAAGAATTCTAGAAAGAGAGTGGCTAAGGCATTGCTGCAAAGTCTGCCGAGATATCTCTTGCAAGAAAATGAACCGGACGAATCACCGAGCACTGGTGTGATTCAGAAAGTACAAGACTGGTTTTCAACTATGGTCAGTGGATACGAGGAATTCAGCGAACGGCAAACCTTCACCAAATCATTCTGCACAGAATTGGTCTCTACTAGTGAACAATTGGTCTCTTTTCATGAACAATTGGACTGTACTAGTGATGATTCAGAAACTTCAAGTGAATCTAGCTCCGCTTTCTTTGATCGTGCCGACAGAGCATATTACAGGAACAAGAAAGTTTCCTGGAAACCCAGGTTTTCACCACGTGACAGTGATTCCCACAGCCCCGGATCTAATGGAGCTTCCAAATGGGATCGTCCGATGGCGAAAAGACATGGCGAAGGAAGTGATGACTCTGTAGAAACAGTCATACTAAATTCTTCAAAGAACCGAAGAGCTCGGCAAAGAGTTAATTCTGCTCAAAAAAGAACAGCATGTATGCATTGCGATCACAAGGAAGGAAGAAATAAGGCCATGAAGGCTCAATTTCTCGCAGTTACACGGGACCTCGAAAAGCGAATCAGTTTGCTAGAAGCAAAAATGGAAGCGAAAATGGCAGCAATTGCTTCCCGTGACCAACACATCAAACTGCTAAACAAGATTATTGAAAATTCTAAGATCCGAAGAAATATGGACCGAGAATTTTCAAAGTACGATTTCATGAATATGGAGGGAAAATCGCAGGCAAACGACCAACACTCAATCACAAAGAAATTTCCAAAGCAAGTTGTAACATCCGTCCTTACTAAAACGGATAAAACAACACAGATGAAGAAAATTGTTAGCAGCACAGGTTCTACAAGTGGAAGATCACAAACCAGTGAGATAACACAAACTATCAGTCGAGTTATCCTAACAAAAGACATGAACATGCAAGGCCTGTTTAACGACTGGGTGGCATTGTGGTTGCGAGAAAACGATTGTCCGCAAATCGGGAACAAATTTTATCGCTTCCTCCAAAATAGATTTAAAGAACTTGTACAAATGATGAATTCTGGAAAGGATGGATACACATATCCAGCGTCAGTTCAGTCCATGCTTTCATTGGAAAATGAAACCGATGGAAAGAGAACATATAGGAAAGATCGGAATGTCCATCGTTCCAGAAAAGCAGCCAAATCTGTAGACTCCCGCCATACCAGAGATCATACCGATCGAAATGTCCATCGTTCCAGGAATGCAGCCAAATCTGCAGATTCGGGTCTCACCAGAACCCATACCGATCGAAATGTACATCGTTCCAGAAAAGCAGGCAAATCTGCAGACTCCCGCCTTACAAGAACTCATACCGATCGGAATGTACATCGCTCCAGAAATGCAGCCAAATCTTCAGACTCCCGCCTCACCAGAACCCATACAGATCGGAATGTACATCGCTCCAGAAATGCAGCTAAATCTGCGGACTCCCGCCTCACCAGAACACATACAGATCGGAATGTACATCGTTCCAGAAATGCAGCCAAATCTGCGGACTCTCGCCTCACCAGACCCCATACCGATCGGAATGTCCATCGTTCCAGAAATGTAGTAAAATCTGCAGACTCCCATCTCACCAGAACCCATACTGATCGGAATGTCCATCGTTCCAGTTGTCTTGGACATATGAATTCAAATTTGACACAAATGGACAAAAACCAAAACACTTTTCGGAATAAACCAACATGCTCTTGCACTTTTGCTGGAAAACGCAGATCGCACAGCAGACAGAACAAAAAACAATCATCAAGGCATACTCAGAATTCCAGAAGTCAATCTGCTGATGTAGTGCGTGCATCATCTCATGAAGTCGCAGATCGAAAATGCACCTGCAATCAGCCAACTCCTTTTTCGCATGTAGTGGAGGAAAAACAAATTTCTTCTATTAACCATCCTTCAGCAACAGCAAGTAGGGATGAGAATTTGAATGGCATGCTAGGATTACCAGCAGCTCGATTACATCAACTCTCACAGATAAATTCAGACGTCATTTCGGATGCAGCAGGCCTTGCTTGGTTCAAAAAACAAGTCGAGGCCATCTCCCCATATATAAATAAAAAAGATTCTGAATCAGTCAATCACATGGTTCTTCACGGAAAGACATGGTATAACACCTCTTTCGCCTCTCTTGCGAATGAAAAGTCGTCGAGTAGTAAGGAAGCAGCAAAAAATTCTGTCAAGTACGAATTTTGCAATCCTGCGATCACAAAAAATTGTCCCACTTGTGATAAGCCGACAACTACGAGTAAGGAAAAACGAAACAAACCTCCTGCTAACACGACTTCAGGTAAACTGGATGACGTAGATTCAACACCTACTACCCTTATCCCAGCACCAAAAAAATCCCATTATCCAACTGATATGGAATTATCCGAAGCTACCTTTACAGCTAAACAAACACCTAATAAAGCTACGAATACTACGAATCAGACCACCAAGTATTCCAAAAAACAGGAAAATAGGAAAAGCAAAACCAAAACTGAATCTAAAGAAGAATTAAACAGTCAAAATCAGCTACCCGCTTCCAGTCTCAAATCGACATCCCAACCGGTTATTAAAAACGCTCCTCCCAGCTACAGATCTACAATTCCTATCAAAAAAATTCCCACCTCATATCCTGAAGTTTCCAACTCGGCAGTGAAATCTACCTTTTCATCACCAGCTCCATGCATCCCAAGAAATCCTCCGGCTACCAGCTTCTCGAAGGCTTCCTTGAAATCTCTCGGCATCGTGCAAACTCCTGATAAAAAAATAACAGTATCAGTTACCAAAAAACAGAAAGGTACAGATGCGAATGCAAATAGCTTCAGTAATGAAGCTCCTCACATTCAACCTACTATGAAATCTGCTAGCAAACAAAAGAGTGATGTTACACCTCAGTCTAATGATAATACGGATCGAAAAGTTAAATTTAAACCACACCCAGTTGTCAAGGACCAGATACCTGCTTCAACCTATTATAGTTGTCAGGGTACTACTCCTGTACTGCGAAAACCTGAACTTGCTAAAGTACCAACTTCTCATATTCCCAGCAATTCTGCTACAGAGGAGGATACTGATCTCACACCTCGATCCATGGCAGCATCAACAGAACTGGATGATTCCAGTTCAACATACACCGGATCTAGCGAACTGTCTCGCAGTTATTCCTCTTCCCGCAAAGCTAGTTGCAAAGATTTGCCCAGAAGCAAAACTTGCTCCGTAACTTCTGATGCTCTTGAAAGAAAACTGATTTCGAGTTTGAAATCAAGCAGATCAAACTGTTCTACGGACAGATACTCCCAATCGAATTGTAGTGCAAATTCTGAAGACGTCAGGATAGCTCATGCAGATTTGGCTGAGATGACCAATAAATACAATGAACTGCTTGCTAAGGTTGAGAATGGAGAATTAGCTGACAAAGAAAGGGATACTAACAACGACAAGAAGTCAGTGATGTCCAGCAGATCGGGTCGATCTTCAACCATGGGATCGAGGGCAAGTGTGAATTCAGCAGTGCTTCAGGAACGCTTGGAGATAATGACTGATAATTACAATCAACTACTTGCCCATGTGGAGAAATGCGAGCAAAAGTCCAACTGTTCTTCAGATAGGTACGTGCCGTCAGAAGTTAGCGCCAATTCCGAAGATGTCAGGATAGCTCATGCGAATTTGGATGAGATGACCAATAAATACAACGAATTGCTTGCTAGTGTAGAGAATGGAGAGTTTGCTGGTAAAGGAAATAATGCAGTCAGTGATAGTAAGTCAGATTCGTCCAGCAGATCGAGTCATATTTCAAACAGATCAGCAAGATCAAACTTGAGCATGGATCCAGTTCTTCTGGAACGTTTAGAGTTATTGACAGATAAATATGACAAACTACTAGAATACATGCAGAAAGGGAAAGCTACCGAGAATGAGGAAAATTCAGTTTCTTCTAGAAAATCATACAAGCCTAAATCCAGTCAGCTAGACAGTGCCTCGAGCTCAGATTCAGATTCAACTGTAACTGGCTCCATCACAGAAAATAGCTTACCCGATAATGCAGATATTTCAAATGAGTCGCACGGCAAAAAATGCGTTGCAACGGAAGAATATAGGAGCAGCAATAATCTATTGCCATTGACGTCACACTTTGTTCCATCAGTTCAAAATTCTAAAGATGAATTTTTGAAGATGAATCTTCAGCTTCTGAAATAAGTGACGGAGAAAGTGACAATAACGATTCTATTATTTCCATGGATACTTCTGACGAAGAAGATGGGAATGCCAACGATGCGCTGTGTGCCTACTTACCATCAGCTGAACAACAGAACAACAACATGCATCGCCGACCAATAGCTGAGAATTCTCAAATTTCACTTGACATAGAGAACAAAGAAAAATCAGTACTACAAACATCAGTACAGAAAAAACAGTTAGATATTTCATTGGATTCCACCAGCAATAACAAATCGACCACTCATAGCAGCAGTTCTTTTTCATCTGAAGGCCTGAAATCGCCTAAGAGAAGTTTTACAAATCTACTTAGCAAATGGGAAAACTCTAAAAATGTCACCAGCCAAGCAAAGCAACACAATGCAAAGCTTGTATCAATTGATCAGGAAAAGCAGAAAACTCGTCAACCAGAAATTGAAGATTCCAAAACCAACAGAAACAATCCATTGGCTTTAACATCCCACTTCATTGCATCACTCCAAGATTTTGAAGATGAATCTTCAGCTTCTGAAATGAGTGACGGAGAAAGTGACGATAACGATTCTATTATTTCCATGGACACTTCTGACGAAGAAGATGGGAATGCCAATGATGCTTTGTGTGCCTACTTACCATCAGTTGAACAACAGAACAACAACATGCATCGCCGACCAATAGCTGAGAATTCTCAAATTTCACTTGACATAAAGGACAAAGAAAATTCAGAAACTGTAAAATCAGTACTACAAACATCAGTACAGAAAAAACAGTTAGATATTTCATTGGATTCCACCAGCAATAGAAAATCGACCACTCATAGCAGCAGTTCTTGTTCATCTGAAGGCCTGAAATCACCTAAGAGAAGTTTTACAGAACTATTCAGCAGATGGGAAGACTCCAAGAATGTCGCCAGCCAAGACAATGCAAAGCTTCTATCAATTGATCAGAAAAAGCAGACAACATTTCAATCCAAAACTGGAGATTCCCAAACTAAAATCCTTTCCAACGACAGCACAAAACCAGAACAACAAACTTTTGCTGAGACTCCAAGAAAACCATCTTCCAAGTCCAATCAGGAGTTAACCAGCCAGAGGACCACAACAGAGCTCACACCTAAAGCTGCAGAATTATCATCTAAGTCTGCAGATTTTTCAACCAAACCCTCCCATAACATTGAGGAAACAGATACCATCATCAAGACACCAAGAAAGACAAACAATAAAACTACAAAACCTAAAGATAATCAGACAAAATACTCTCCCATTGACAATAAGAAACCAATTTTACATGACATACATCAGGATACAGGGAATTTCCAAACAGAGAAGTCAGTGCAGCAAAAACAACATCTCAAAAAATGCAAAAAAGAATTCTCAACAAAGGACAAGTCATTTATTCCAATTGATATGGGCAAATCATCCCATAAACAGGATTCTCCTGTCAGCAGTGAATCAGACTGGACTCCATTTGTTGCCAGAAAGACGATGAAAAAGAAGAGCATTGCTACAAAGAGCCGAGCAGTGCAAGAGTCCCTTAAGCCGCACCATTCTGAAAAGTTTGAAACAAGACCAACAGATCTCAAACAAACTGTTCAACCAAATCAAGAGCAAGATTCGCCAACCTCCAATCAACAAAAACAAATGGAGAAGAAGAGTGTGATCCAAAAGAACGCACATCAAAACCACACTCCGTCAGAGTCAGGCGATTCCACGGTAGACAGTTTCACGGAGCTGTTCAGCAGCGATGATGACAAAAGGAAACCTCCTGAAATGTACATTAACACTAGAACTCTTACCGTTAGTTATGGAGACAAAAAAAGAGAATTCATCGGTCAGACAAAGAACTCCACATCACCTGGAAAGTTAACTTCTTTGGAAAATGATAGATCTGAATCTGACAACACAAGCTCTTCAAGTTTCCCCAGTGACAATTGCATTGATTTCTGTAGCAAACAGAAAACTGAACACATACCATCGTTTCCGAATCATCTGGATCACGACAAAAAAGGACAAATACAACTTAATTCATTGACAGATAATAAAGAAATTAAAGCTCCCCAGGATACTAATCTATCACTCAAACAAGCAGATACAGACACCACATCCAGTCATATCTCCAAATCTAGTGATTCACCTAGGAATCTCAAGGAAAAAGAAGGGATAGCAGTTAAAGGCCAACATTCTACGATAAATCAGACAGCACCTTCCTCAACTAACATCTCTACATTCAGTGATCTGTCAGAGAAATTAAGGAAAATAGAAGAAAGAACAACTCAAAATATGTTTTCCAAGCTGGCACAAAAAGACACTAAATCAAGATCCACCTCCAAACAACCAGACTCAAAAGAGCAAGGCACTCCTTACACCCACACTGCTCCCCGCCAACTATCATCACAGAAACAGACCCTTTCCCTGGATATAACTAGTAAAGAACAAAGTAGTAAAGATGGCAGCTCTAGTTCTGCTGAAGTGGCAAATTCACCAATTCATAGCATGGATTTCAAAGACCTCAGTCAGGCCACTCAACGCAGCACAGACCATCAGTCAGTTACCTTGAAAAAGCAGAAAAAAATTCCAACTAAAAAAATGGATCTCTTAAACAAAACCCCTTCCAATAATGATAAAAAAGATATCCACCAATCACAGACTTTTGGTGAGGAATTAAAAAAAACATCGGAAGCCAACCTTCAGTTGGTTGATAAGCAGAAACAGAAAAAAATCCTATCACAAGAAAGAAATTCATCCAACAGCAAAGATTTTACGACAGACATTGAGAAAACAGATACCAGAAATCCACAGACCTTGACTGAAACGCCAAGGAAAATATCGGCTATCCCAGATCCACAGTCGGTAACCAAGACAAAGAAACCACCACCTTCTAAGCCTGTAGATTCACTAGACAAACCATCAGTTGATGAAACTCGAACAGAAATCGGCCTGCAACAGACAAAGACAACAAGAAAGATAAAACAGACAACAGATGCCACACCTAAAAAAATTCCCGTTGAGAATCAGAAAAAAAATAAAAACCCAGAAAAGACTTGCACTAAGGAACCAAAAAACCCTGCTAAGTACCTGTTCCTCACAGATTCCATTGACCCTCTATCATTACAAGAAAAAAATATAATTGATTCAAACTCTGGTCATCCTCAGCAACCTAAATCAATGACTTTCCCCTACCAGACAACTAATACCAATACAGCAGAAAAAGATTCTCAATCAAAAATTCCTAAACACAAAATAGTCAACAACTTAAGTACAGTCCCCAAAACCAAGGCATCTCTGACTGTCGAAGCATGTCGTTCCGCCAAAGATTCTCCAACAAGTGTGACATCCCACAGAACAGCTAACAACCAGCTGGATTCTTCCAAGACCTCAAGTGCTGTGGAATTTCCAAAACCTAAGCCTTCCCCATCAGTGGACTCCCGACCTGTGACTCGAGACCTTAAGTCAGATGCTCCATCTCCCCAATTTGGTAATAACCAACCTACTGTTCCTCAAAAAACTAAGACTACACCATTTGCAAAATCCCATTGTGCAATCGAAGAATCTCCATCTAAGAGACAAGCTGAAAAATCACCAAAGGTTGCTGAAAACACCAAAGTAACATTGTTAGTGCAATCCCGTATTGCATCTATCCAGGCTCAATCGAACGCTCCATCCCAACAAACAAGGATCAAGCAACAGAACTTTGCTTCTGAAGATTCTTCATCGAAGATTCTCTCTTCCCGATCAGATAATACCCAGGCTCCAAAAACCAAAGCTTTAATATCTGTTGAATTCAATGAAGAAAAACTCAATTCAAATAATCTCTCTCCTCGAACAGATATCAAACAATCCACTGTTGTCGCACAAAAGGCTTCACCATCCTTGGAATCTCATCAAGCAACCAAAGCTAAACATGAGAAAGTCAAAGCAAAAGTCTCCACATCAACATCAGCAGAAAAAATCTTGCAGGAGCAGCAGTTACCAACAGGTTCAGATGTTCCTGTGAAAGATCATGTCCCAAATTATGATTTATTCAGAGCAAAAACAGTCAGCAGACAATCTTCCTCAGCAAAAGCAGAGGCAGTTCCAAATACAGAAAGAATTCAACAACCTCTGAACCAACAACATCCTACTAACCAGTTTCCTGATAAGGACCGAAAACCAATTCCAAACAATCAAAGAAATGAATCAAATAAAACTAAATCAACCCAACAAGTTCCAGACAGCAAAAATAAAAATGACAATCAGACGCCCCGAAAAGCTGATACCCAGTCTCCAAATCCCAAAGCTCCAATATCTGGAGAATCCAGTAAAGAAGAACCTCATTCATATAAGCTCTCACCTCGAACAGCTATCAATCAATCCACCTCCGACCGACAAAAAGCCTCACCAGCCAAAAATGAGAAACAAATTCCAGTAACACAAAAATCTGTTAAGCAGAATGCTCAACAGGTACCATTGGCAACAGTGCCCACACCAAATCCAGCAGAAAAAATCTTGCAGGAGCAACAGTTACCAAAAGTTTTGAGTGCTCCCGTAAAAGACCATGTGCCAAATTATGATTTATTCAGGGCAAATATATACAGCAAAGAATCTCCCTCTGACAATAAATCATCCAGCAATAGCAAGGATAAAGACCCGTCATCAAAGATACCCTCTCCCCGAAAAGCTGATCCTGAAGCTCCCATATCTGGAGATGCCAGTAAAGAAGAACCCCATTCAAAGAATCTCCCACCTCAAACAGTTATGAAACAACCCACCTCCGTCCCACAAAAAGCTTCACCATCTTTGGAATCTCATCAGACAGCCAAATCCAAAAATGCTCATGCAAAAGATCATGTCCCAAATTATGATTTATTCAGGGCAAAAAAATACAGCAAAGAATCTCCCTCTGACAATCAATCATCGAGCAATAGTAAGGATAAAGACTCATCATCAAAGATTCTCCCTCCCCGAAAACCTGATACCCAGTCCCCAAATCCTAAGGCTCCAATATCTGGAGTATCCAGTAAAGATGCACCCCATTCGAAGAATCTCTCACCTCGTACAGCTACAAAACAACCCACCTCCATCCCACAAAAAGCTTCACCATCTTTGGAATCTCATCAAACAGCCAAAGCCAAAGATGCTAATGTAATAGATCATGTTCCAGATTATGGTTTATTCAGGGCAAAAATATACAGCAAACAATCTCCCTCGGATCAATCAAGCAAGGATAAAGCTAAATCAAAAGAGTCTTCTGCAGCCACTAAGACTTTACCAACAAAAAGTACTGCTACAAAACCTGTCAATGAGAAAGAAAACTCAGAAAAGCAAAATGCTCAACAATTACCATTGGCAAAAGTGTCCACTACGAAATCAGCAGAACAACATTTACCAACAGCTTCAGATGTTCGTTTAAAAGATTTTGTCCCAAATTATGATTTATTAAGAGAAAAACTATTCGGCAAACAATCTTCCATTACTACTACAAAAGAGGGAGCTACTAGCAAGGACAAAAACCCCCAGTCAACCACAAAGCAGATACCCAAGACCACAAAAGAAATTACTTGCAAGGACAGAACTCTACCAAGTGCGTTACCAAACCCTGTTGCCACTGCAACAACGAAAAAACAGATTTCTGATACAAAAGAAAAAGAGAAATCTTCCCCCAGAAAAAACAAAGATAATTGTAAGGTTGACAACAAGACATTGACATCTAGCAGTGGTGAAATTGGAGCGCTCATGTACCAAATGAATAAAGACCCAATAACTTCCCCTATACAACCAGATTTACCTACTCCACCTCCTACTGCAACTACCGGATACTGTTCAGAAAAACAGATGGAAGAACCAGTAGAGAAGAAATTACCAAAATGTAAACCTAAAAGAATTCTTGTGCAAACCGGGAACGAAATAAAAGATAAAATATCAGATCACAGCTCCATCTATAGTGACTCCTCATCTTCAGAAGAAACTTCAACATCAGAAAGCGAATCTTCTACGGAAGAATCAGAGTCTCAATCTGGAAAATCCGTGCAACAGAAAGAGGTTACACCAGCAAGAAAAATATTGGTTCAAAGTAAAGAAAATGTACCAGATGAGTTATATGAGTCGAAGAATGACAGCAGTAGCAAATCTTCGAAGGCGAAAAAGCGCAAACATAAATCCAAAGGTAAAGATGACAAAAAGAAAACTTCTTCCGAAGGGTCCAAACCTGATGAAGCAATCCTTGAACCAGAGGCTGCAGCTAGCTCAACCTCCGAGCCAAAGCAGCAAAAGGAAAAGAGCATTGAAGGTGAAAATCCGAAGACCCCAAATCCCAATTCTGGTAGCAAAATCCCGAAGGACATATTCCAGGTGAAAACAGTCAGCGAACAAATTCCAACCGATGATAAATCATCAAATAATAACAAGGACAAAGATAAATCAAAAAAAGGAGTGGGTAAGAAGGTAAAAAAAGGACTTCAGTTTTGGAAACACCCAATGAAATTTGGAACAGAAACGAGTGTGATCGAGAGAACTCCAGCTAATGAGCCCCAGACCAAAGATCTGAATGACCATAAGGAACAATCATCTTCTGGAAGCTCTACTAGCGCAGAAGCATCAAGTTCACCAGCAATGAGGCAGAATGTAAAACAACTGATTCCAGAATATGCAGATGAACTGAGCGATAGTGACAGTTTAGAAAATGGTGATGAATCTGATGCATCAATAAGCAGAAAGAACCATACCATCAAACTAAGCAATGGTCGAGAGATGAAAGTCATATACGAGCGTCATGACTTCAAATTGCGACTCGATTGGAATTTCTTGGTAATTGGTGACAGGATTCAGCGTTCTTATGGAGACACTCTTAGTTTTGAGCAATTGGAAAAAGAGTTTAATGTGAGCTCCTTCATTGGTTTTTCAGACTTATGACATAAAAACATTAAAGCAACTTTTTTCTTGAAAGTTAACTTTTTTTTTAGGGTTGCCTCGGACTCAAAAATACTCCATTAATTCACCACATTGTGCCTTATCACTTGAGCATAGAATTCGATCACATGACCCCAAATCAAATGGCTTTCCATATTTATGAGCTGAATGAAAATGAGAGAAAATCGCTTACAGAGGCTATCAAATTCATCATGACCTGGGTAAGTAAATGACAACCAGTAACAATTTTGGGTAACATCCTTATGCATAGTGCATTCTTTGATGAAGTCCGATGTCAACAAGTTTTGAAAAATGATAATAAAAAACACAGAAACTAACTCTCCCAGACAAGTTTGTTGTACATAATACTTTTTTTTAGGAGGAAATGAAGCTTAAAAACATACAGAGCATCTTGATGAAATATAAGAAGGCAAAGAAAGGCATACTTCCAAAAGTAATCAGAAAACAACTGAAAAAGAGGCTGAAAGATATCAAACATTTATTGAAGGATATCAAAAAAATGAGAAAAAAGTGGAAAATTGCATTCACAATACAGAAGAATAGAGAACTGGCAGAAATTGTCCAAAGTAAGATTCCAAACAGAAGACCCCCTAACACACGTTCCGGGTTAACGTTGGTTCCAGGATCGCGAATTCTCAAGCTCAAAGATGGCAAGGAGATAAAAGTTTGGAACAGGGAATACAAAGTGGACAACTTCTCCAAAAATCCCAAATTTATCGAACAAGGAGACGATATCGATACGAGTTACGGATATATGCTCGGCTTGGAGACGCTTGGAAACACTTTTCCGGTTAGTGCCCTGCTGAAGATATTTTACGAAATATTGAGATTTGTAGAAGCATTTACCATAAAACAACAAACCAACAAACTATTTTTATTGTACTACAGGGTTGTCTGGACAAACACGAATTTGCAGTTGATCATGCCATTCCTTTACGCATCAAAAAATCAATGAATGATATGATGGCCATGCAAAGGTATCTGTTGATGGCCAATGGCAAAATGAAGTCAGAAGAATTGTCGAAGATTTTCGAAAGTGTCCGACAAATCTTGAAATGGGTAATTAATATATTAAAGAGTTCGAACTATATCTGAATTAACAATACTGTACTGTCAATATTTGGCTTTACACCTCAGTCATTACACCTTTAGTAACACTGGTATTTTTATATCTATCAGCAATGCGAAAAACTCGTCTACCTGAGAAGTATCTTGTTCTACTACCGAGACAATGTCGCACCGCACGTAACAGTGATGGACAAACTGCTACGAGGTTCCAGCGACAAGGTCTTGGATGACAAACTGATTCAGAAAAGACTAAAAGTTATTGATCACCTCTTCAGGGTGATCAGGAACAACGAGTACAATTGGGAACATACCTACGAATACGTAGCGAGCGCGCGCAAACTTCCCTTGAATATTATGTTCAGAAGATAGCAATGTCTATTCCTGAAATTTTTTTATACAAAATGTCATTTTGTGTCTTTTTCGGAAATAAAAGATACGTGTGACAATTGTGCTTACTTGGAAAACAGAGATGGAAGTGAAATATTGTCAAATATCCCATGGTGAGTTCTACAATCAAGACAAAGGTAGATAAGTAATTGTCATAAGAGGTAAACTTCAGGTTGGGTGTGGAAGATAGGTTGATGAACTACAGAAGACAACAAATAATTTGAATAATAGGTATCAGATACAATTGAAGGGTTAGGAATGTATGGTATACACTTAGCCTATGTGGATCAGATGTCTCAGGAATGAAGCAAATAATAAAAGAGGATCATCAAGAGAGTATGTATGTATTACTGTTGCAAAAATAAAGGAACCTTCTTCTGAGATTTCACTGGAACGCAGCAAATTATAAGAGTGCATCGCCATGAGAGTATGTTTGCATTATACAATGACTAGTACATTGAAATAATGGAATATTTTCCTACAACTACAGAATAATTTCACAAGTGTTCTGATTGAACTTAGGCAACTGACTATTCATAACTTTTTAATAGGACACTTGCAGTAGGACTGTCGCTTTTCTCTCCCCCTGTATCTAATTCCCTCTTTCTTACTTATTCTTTTTGTAAATAATCAAGCAAGAAATAAGCTAACTATTTAAATGATAACTTCATCTGTACCTGTACTATTGCTTCCGTTGTAGAAGTTCCAAACTCGTAGCTGACCAACTTCACTCCCTACTTTCGAGCACCAAATCACATCAAGCTAGAAATCAACAGTAATTCAAGTTTATTTACCTAAAACTTTTTCAAAGTATTCAAAACACTGAAAAGTAAGTCGACACCTTCTGTAAGACATCGGTGGTTTTATTCCATGTATGCACAGTGTTGAAGATGATTCTTTAACTGAGGCATGTTTTTTTGTGATGCCCCGCATTTATTACACCTGTGAATGCCAAATGCAATTTATGTATACCCTTTACTCTATAACAGAAATGGATAATAAGCAGAAGAGATTTTCATTACCCAGAAAAATCCATCACAAGGAAATAATAA
>QXVX01002426.1:36552-101692 GCA_013436065.1 Halocynthia aurantium | reverse complement strand
TTTGTTGGGACACCATATTGGTAAGAGATAATGCATTTTTTATATTACTTTCTAACTGATTCAATCTGATTCCAATACATATTTTTAGACACCATGAGAAAGCACATACAATACTTGTCTAGTAAATGAATCAGATCTATTTTATTAGTATCTGATTTTTGATGTCATGTTCTTATTATATATTTCCCCATCTCATTCCCGTAATAATTTTTCTTTTATTTGTATTTTCAGGATGGCTCCAGAAGTTATACTTGCCATGGACGAGGGCCAGTATGACGGCAAGGCAGATATCTGGTCCATGGGTATAACATGCATCGAACTGGCTGAAAGAAAGCCGCCCCTGTTCAACATGAACGCCATGTCCGCCCTTTATCACATAGCCCAGAACGATCCCCCTATGTTGTCAGAAATGATACCCGATGGAGATAGCACTATCCCTGCCACATGGTCCCAGGAGTTGAAGGATTTTATAGCTAACCTGTTGCAAAAGGTTCCAGATGACAGACCTCTTTCACATCAGGTTTTACAGGTTAGCAGAAAATTCTATAGTTGCCCAATATATAATATAACTCCATGCCAAATTTTTTGAAGTTTTATTGAGAATGGCAACTTTGTTTTAAAACCAACAGATTCCCGCCTTTTCATATCTATACTGATTTACCACTTTAATATTTCAGCATCCATTCCTGACAAAGCCTCGATCTCCAACGTGCGTGCTTGATCTCATAGAACGAACAAAAAACGTGGTTCGAGACTTAGACAACCTTCAGTATAGAAAAATGAAGAAAATTTTAATGGCAGAAAACCAAGGAAGAGATCAATTAGCTAAAGTTCCGGTGAGGTTATCTTTATGAATGACACATTGCGTTTAATTACTGTTGGACGGGAAACACCTTGCGAATAGTTTTTTCATTTCTATTCCGAGTGGACTTATCTTTGAATAAAAATTCCATTTTCACAGAAATCAACAACTACAACGAATTCTAATCATAGAATGGACACGGCCGAGGATGACTTGGTACGTCTCTAAGTAGACTTATTTTACTGCTGTTAGCTTTAAGTATTCTGAGTATTAGTGAATGTTAACCAATCATTCCATGAGTGACAAGCTTATTCACTGCATTGTGTACATGTCTGCTTTTCCTCTGAGAAGGAAGTACGTACCAGTGATTCATGATTCCAGTATATTTTTCATTCTAAAAATAGAGCATAGCAATATATGATATGCGTTCCCAGAATCTGCTTCTTGATATGGTGCAAGCATTACATAACGAATATATATGCAACTGGAATGGAAGTATACAGTTTATGCTAGTATTATGGCTTTCCAACTTCATACATTCAAACATTCATTCATTTATTAGTTTTCCAGTTATTAGGTAAATGTAAATTTTCTTCAAGAAATCTGCCCTGCTATAATGTTGGGTCTTTCAGATCGAACCATAATCCAATAAATTATTCTTATTATTCACGAAATACTTATTTTTCCCATTAAACATATGGGGTCCATCACATTATCAAACTTGACATATGTATCCTTTCTAATGCTACCGACTGACACGGGCAAATGCGACGTCGTTTATCTCTTATGGATGTTGTATTCTTCTGTTTAGGCTTAGTAACTATTTAAATTACATTTCTGCACTTGCAGTATTGCTTTCATACAGCCCACTGGGAAAATTCCAGTGTGATGATAAATGGGGTATCCCAAATAGTAGTATTATAGTGATCCTCAAGTTTTATCGTGTCCACTCATGTTTTCTATTTCCTCCATTACAGGACAGCAGTCGTACTAACTCTCTTGCTTCAAATCCCAGTAGTTTTATGTCGGCAACGAGCAGCAGTAAAAGCAGTAGCATTAACAGTCTCAATGAATCCGTAAGGAATTCTTGTATATCTTCTTCGCCGTTCCACAATTCACATTTTGATTTTTTTTTAAATTAGAGAACAAGTGACACAAGCAGTGTCAATAGTCAGGAGGGTTTAGGCAGCACGACGTCTGAACAAGAACAGGCTTCTGGCGCGAACGCTTCCAGCTCCTCGTTAGGTTCCCTCGCTTCTGCGTCCACTGCAACCTTTCACTCAATGTCCACTGCAACCTATCACTCAAAACCTGTGAGTTTGCTTAAACTAATTTTGTCCTTTACATAAATTAAAATCATATATTATTTTGTCTTCTCATGACATCTGCTTATTGCACAGAATCTCGGCCATTATTCTTCATCTGAAAGTGCCATTGCCAGTTCGCATCCAACGATACACCAACAAGCAATGGCAACGGCACAGGCGACTTCAGCGGCGGCTGCCAGACAGCATTCGAAGGCAAATCTACCTCATAAGACACAGCGCGAGAGGTACTTGAACTACATATTTTTTACTGTACCTGTTTATAAAATAGGCTTTACTAAATACCGTTACAGCTATATTAATTATTAATTCATTCATTCAGTAGCCCTTGCGATTTCGACAGTAATTTGTCTTCCTGCGGGAAAACACTGGTATTGCAGGGGTCTGGGTATGTACAGTAGAGTCGTGTGCGTTGTAGAATTGCGGTTCTCTGAAATATTGGGATCGGAACCAGTAGCAATGTAGAATGTAGCTTCAATTCATGTATTAACCAATTATGACTATTTTCACCCTGTGTGAGCCTTATTTTATGAGTATTTTATCAGTGTTCTTGGGGTCCTACCCTTTGTTTGGAAGAATCAGGTCTTCTTATTAGCAAAAAGTGAATTTTGAAGAACCTACATTTATGCAGGGTGAAAAAGGTTTCACTATTTTTCACAATATGTGACTTGACATTGGTGTGCCGTTCTCCATAAACAGTAGCATACTATGAAGATTAATTTGTGTGGTGTTAGTAATATTGAGAAAGTATCTTACATGTCAGCAATGAGATAACTATGTTTACACATAACAAACGTGTTATAGAGCTGCTACCAGTGCCCAAACATCTTATAACATACGAGACAGTTTCTCGCCTGAAAATATCCAGCGGAAGGATGAACTTATGCAAAATGCAGGGTAGATATACTCGAGATAATGAGCTCATCCTGTGTTCTTTTAATGAGCTAATATAGTGATGCTTTGCCGTGTTGATTTCAATCATATTTATTCCCTCGTCTTGTTTTTTTCAAGTACGCTTCTTGAATGAAATGATTTATATCCAAAAATGTTCAATACGAATTTATATTTGTAGTCTCTGAGGGGTTTGGAAAAGTCAAACGAAAAAAAAAAGCACAAAATTTCGAACCCGCAGTTACTGTACTAAAGTCTTATTCTTATAAGAGTTTTCCTATGATCATCCAATCCACTTATATTTGTAAGAAACTTGATTTATGGGATAGACAGTCTTCATTGACCTTCAAAGTTTATCTATTAGTCTTTTAATTCCTTAATTCCTTTTCTGTGATAGCACTTTCAGATGCATAAGTCAAGTTAATAAAGGTCAAATCTTAAAAAGGATTGAAATGGATTAAAACCAATAAAACTATTTCTACAGATTTTAATTGTCAGTATATTTTCTCCCCTTCTCCATGAAATCGATGCGGCAGAGCTTCGCTGAGTTTGATTATTTTTCCTTAGCAACTCTTGAGTTGACATATGTTTGCTGTGCTTCCGGTGTTATTTTTCTAGGAGTTGGAAAGAATGGTTACTAGAAATATTTACTTTTGTTATGTTGTTATGCTTATTCTGTTTTGCTATGCACTCGGTGAAACTGAAGGAGGTCCTGATGGGTTTTTCCCGTATTTAAACCACTAGGGATTTAAATATAAATATATATGGGATATGCAGTTTAATCACTGATTGTTGTTAAATAAAGATCATATTTGATAATACATCACTCAGGCTCGGTAAAAAATTTTCATCGGGATGGTATTATCAGTAAGCATAAAAATGTTCATGCTTGGTCCTCACTGGAAGATACTTCTTAAATATATAGTGTAGATTGTAGAACAACACTAGCAGTCACTTTTTACCTTAACACATTTTGTAACTTAACTTTTTTTCAAACACAAATTTAGTTGGATGCATTAAATTCATTTAGTATGTATTACAAAACCTCTAATTTGATGATCTGTAGACTACTTTACATAATAAAATGAGATAGAAAGCTTTGAAATCGGTCAAATCCAACAATAATAAATTATTCAACAGAGTATATGCAAAAAAAAACACTAAAAGATATTTAATTGTTGTTATATATTTTTTGCTCATATCAAATTACATCATGTAGAGCTAATCCGTCACCATTCGTAGCTTAGGTTGCATCTCGGGTGTTAAAGAAGTATTGGTGTAATAGAAATCTCTAAAAACTAATTGACCATGTGATAGTAATATCAAAAATAGCTTTGTAATTACTATTAGTAGACTTTCTAGTATTATCACCCTTGCACTTATGGATGTGAAAGAGGGAACAGTAAAAAGTAGTATTATTAATAGAAAGTTATAAAACTGGAGTTCGTTCTCTGCAGATTCTGTAAGATATATCTTGAAATATAGTTGATTATACAATGTAGTATATTTGGTAATGATACAAAAAGAAATTTGCATGTTTTGTTAAAATAGCGTTATTGAATCAGAAAATTTTATTTTTGGCTCAAATTGATGAAAATCATTAAGTTGCTTTTTCATTTGAAATATGTTAGTTTTTCAGGTACTTTACCGATTTACTGGCAACACATGGTCCGGCACGGCATATAATCTAGACAAAATAACGAATGCGCATTTGCACCATGGCTTATTAAACTGATTACTAAAAATGCTATTCACCTTTAACCTACATACCCAATTACAATAATCTGACGAAGCTCTGAAATCAAAAATGCCAGAAAATCGATGGTGTACCTGTATCATGTTGACTTTTCGATGCATAGATTGTTAACTAATTTTCTTCGGGAATGCAGGTTTGCTACGATTCGTTCTGCACAAGTTGTGCACAGACAGATGTACGAACATAACGAGGATAATCGTCACAGAGAACAAATGCTCGGTTATAAGAGAATGAGACAGCAGCATCAGAAACAACTTCAGAACTTTGAACAAAAACTGAAAAACGAAATGGATGAATACAGGTATGACAGTGTTTTAAATAGAAAAAGAAATTATTATTGACATTGACATCCCTGAAATAAAGCATTGCGGTTGATTGTTTTGAAAATGGATTGAAAATATTGATCATATCTATTTCATTGCAGCATAAAACTAACAAAAGAACTGGAAAACACTCGCACCAGCTTCATTCAAGAGTTCGATAAGCTTGTCAAAAAACATCAGCAAGATCTCGAGAAAGAGTCGAAGCAGCAGCAAGTAGACGACAGAAAGTATCAGAAACATATTGCACAAATGCAAGACCAAGAAATCAAAGGATTTTTGCAACAACAAAAGAAAGATTATAAAGGAAAAAAGGAGCAGTTGAAGGAGGTCAGTGTACATGCATTGTTAAACTATAGACCGAAAGGGTGCACACAGACAAACTTACAAATATATATGACAGGTTTTCATTAACTAATCATCAAATTATTTTCTCGCAGGATTCAAATCAACTGCAAGGACACAAAGATATTCGTGATGAATGGCTGACGAGACAGATCAACACGCTTGTGACCATGCATTCGCAAGCTGAAACTCAGTTACGAGAACGTTACAACCAGACCCTTGAACTGGAAGTAAGAAAATACAGACGGAAGGCCTTACTGGCTCGACACAACTTAGAGCAAGATTTATTACGTGAAGTAAGTAACATAAAAGTAACCCAAACATCTGGAATTTATAGACTTGCATACAGAGCGCTTTATTACTGGCATTTTCATGTTATTTTGTACGTTGGCAAATTAAGGAACTGAATCTGAAGCAGCAGCATAAAGACAAAGAACACGAGATGCTTCTTAGGCATCATGATGGCACTCAATCGCTAGAATACAAACATTTACACGCTATACATTCACAGAGAATTGAACACTTAAGGTACGATATTTGCATAATTCTGATCAATGTTAGGTTCTCTACTGTGGGCAATTTGATAGCTATAGTGTTGTCAGAATGAAGCTTTCAGTATCCACCAGATATCCTCATTGTAAAAATAAGATATCTAGACTCCAATCATACTTTGTTTAGATCGCAACATCAAACAGAACTGTCAAATCAAATGGAATACTCCTCCCGACGCGAATCAGAGCTCAAGAGAAAACACCTAGCGGCAATAAGACAGCAGCCAAAAAGCTTAAAAGTGAGTGAGGCACCAAAATCCCGTCCCTCCCTCCCTGTTAAACCGGCTTTATTAAGGAAGGGTTATAAGGGGCCTGGTGTGGGTACTGTTAATACAGCAAAAAATGTCTTTTCGAAATCTGGGAACGTCGCTAAGTCTGGTTTCGTAAAGCAACGCAGCAAAACCTTTTCTGTTGGTTTGTCACCTAAAAAAACAAAACAGGTTAAACCTATAGTGAGAGATGGTGGTTTGCAATTCTCTGGTGAGAGGTGTAAAAATGAAAAGTGTGAATTGTGCAGTGTTGCTTACATTCTTTATATTCTAACTCGACTCTCTGAGCAAGATTTGTGGTCTGTTTATAACATGCTTGAGAATCTCTTAACTATCTATGATCTTCTCTTGGATCTTGCTGATGTTGAGCCAATTGATGAAGAGGAAGATAGTTTGCAAGAGGACAGTCTTTTTGTCGACGAAGACACCGAAGACGCATCAATCACAGATGCTATCAATATAACAGAAGAAGACCTGCTTATGCTCGCCGGTGAAACCCAAGGCGAAGAAGAACAGAAGGATCTAATGTTTGGACTTAGCACGATCCGGACAGAGAACCAAGAGGAAGTTGTGCTTCGACTGAGGTCCAAACTGTTCTTCAGATCATACAAGGACGAGACGTCTGGATCTAATCTGACTACTGTTCAAACAGGGAGTGATACCAGTGATGATGAAGACAGTGGTTTGGAGGAAGATTCTGATGATTTCATCAATCTAGTCGCTTCCCCTCTTCCTTCTCCCATCGCAAAACAGCAATCCGCACAAGATGATGATGAGGACATCCTGGATGTCCTTCCTCCAGAGCTCTGTCGGACTTATCCAGGTATAAAGAAGCTTCTGCCAGGAGATAGCGAACGACAGAGGTCCATGTCCAGTGCTACTCCTCAGGCTGCGAAGGAAGTGGCCGAGCCGAAGCCACCAAAAAAAAGCCAGAGTCTTCCTGATGTTACTGAAGAAAAGGAGAAAAAAATATCTTCGATGTATTTGAGCACGATTACTGCAGGAAGAAAGTCTCCCGAATCCACATCTCTAACTGCTAAGCCTGGAAAATTAAAACCTTGGATACCATCTGGAAACGGAGGCTTGCTGTCAACACCCAATTACAGTACACCCAAAGATCTACGACAGAAAGTTTTGACCAAGGCTGCGGCATGGAACAGGAAATCTGTAGACTCTTCCTCTTTGCGAAAGCATACTATCAAGAAGCAAATCAGCAACAGCATTCTGGAGAAAACTAAAGTGTTTTCAGGATCCTCAAACATAGCCACTGTGTACCGTAGATCTTCAGGCAAGCAAAATAACGCCGGCAATGAGCGCCCGCCATGGCGCAATGGTAAACCTGCTACTCCAGTCAAACCCCTAGCGACGATTAAGCCGTTTGTATTGAGGAAAGCTTCCAAGAGACATGAACTAGGTCTCAACCGCTCGCAACTCCAAGATCTTAAGACGGGACTTCACAAAGCTTTTGATCACCCTGTTAACAGTTGCCACAGCACCCCTAGCAAGTTCTCGGCGCTGTCACACGCTCCTCTCAGCCGCGTGCCGTCAGTAACAAGGACAAGCGATGTCGCCAGTCCAACGTTTGCCTCTTCTAACTCTCCGCAGACAGATTATCAGGGTTGCGAAGTTTGCCGACTTAAAGAGGCGATGCGAAACTCTCCCGTCTCACACAAACTAAAGGCAACGCCTCACCACTGTTCTGAACAAACGGAAGAAGTAGAAAGCCCAAGTGCCCAGGCGAGTAGCCCCAAGGTCTCCAAAAAATTTGTTCTGACAGTCCCTAGTACGCTTAAGAAAAGAAAAAGTACTTCAGAAGGTGAATCTGGAAAAGAGGACACCACCCCGTCTGAGATTAAGAAATCGCTAAACGTTAAAAGCAAACGTTCTGGCACGGTCGTGCATTTGTGGGTCACTTGGCTCCTCATATTTCTTATCGTCTTCGTGTCGCTGTTCTCGGCATTCCTCTGGAATTATCATCCGTACATTTTGGCTCTTTTTTTTGTGATAGTCATCCCGACTGGTCTTCACGTTGTTAATACAGCCTCTTTCAAAGAATTTATTGACGGAAAAATGGACGAAAAGATAACAGATGCTTGTAACAAGTTAATGGAAGAATGGAGAAGGATGTCGACCCAAGAAAAATTACTTGTTTTCCCCAATCTACTGAAGGCTGCTTCAATAAAGGCTTGCAACTTAGATTGGGCAGAAATTACTCGATCTACTTGGCAGCGGTTACAGAATCTCAACGGAGAAATGTCTACCTCTCCCAGTAACGTTATTTCAGTATTAATAAACGGATTAAAGGACTGGTTTGGTCTAGCCGTTGAAGGAGCTTCGATGATTGGTAATGCATTGGTCAATGTGTACATGTCCGATATTCCGAATGTGAATATCTATCTTTTGGTTGGGTTGATTGTCGGACTGCTTCTCTTGTACTGCTATCCTGCTTATATCTTCGCTTTTCTCTTGATTTCTTCTACCCTCATCCCTTTCTTTTCTTCTACTACGACCACTGAATCTTAGGCAAGGACACTGTGTTCGTTGTTGGAGTGTGTATGTTTGTATATACCATCGGTTCAATCTCCCTCCGAAATTTTAATGATCTTTAATTGTAGCCTTGTGAAGCCTGGATTTGTATACCTGCTGGTGTTCTTACTTGTTGGCTGGTTCTTTGTGTTAGTTGGGCATTTTCAGTGGTTTCTCCCTCTATTTATCAAGTTCTTCCTTTATTTCTTATATTATAATTGCTTTTAGGATAAATGATCCGAGTTCAGTACTTTTTAATGAAACTGTAATTATGTCTTCAATGAGATGTCTTTTTGTAAACCATCCCTTTTTTTTAAACTCGGTTTCTGTGTGAAGTTGTATGTTGTGCCTTAGCAAGTATCGTTTGTCTTCATGATAATACTGTGATGCTCTTATTTTGTCCTAATGACCAAATCTGATAAGACCATTGTATATAATTGCTTTTGCGCTTGTATGGTAAGTTGTTTGGATATGGTTGTGGCTGTTTTTACTGTGGTTGTGAATGTGTGTTGCTGATGTTTCATAACTTGGTATTCGGTGTAGCATAAGGGCAGCATCATGGGATGAGTACAAACTGTTACAATCCCCACTGTAAAAAAATCTAGTGGCCTAAAATCCTGGTGATTCGCTGGTATTTTCAGAAATTTTCTTAGATGTTGTAATGTACAACTTGCATGAATCCTATGATGCTATTCTAATGAGATGCCGTGTAGAAAAGTTGAATAGATGATATCACGAATGGGATCAACATATTTATGTCTGAATTTAGTTGGGATAATACACTGTAATTGCTCTACAAACATTTCAATATCAAGGCAATATAATTTATCATTTCCAGTACCCTAACAAATATTCTATCCTACCCATTGTATATATTAGCTCTATAAACCTTCATTATTCATCAATCATGCCGTCCATGATTATGAATTGCAGTTCATTATAGTTAGCCAAAATATATTCGTGTAACACTTAATCTAATCAGTAATATCCCATTAGATTTGTCAGCTTTTTCAAAGGCAATCTGCAATTTGTAAAATTTTTAATTTAGTCTTGTGAGATTAATGCCACTTTGCTGTGATGTGAGAAATCTTGCCATAAGAGAATTTGCCTAGAATAGAGCGATGTTGCTTTTTTATCATTCATGCCTAAAGTGTTTTTGTAAATAAATAATCTGTAGGATAATTGGTAAGTCAAAGTCACTGAGTCGTTTTCTTACGGTGCCTTTGTTTTTGCTCTTGAGATATCGTTATTTGGAATAGAAATTTTGTTTTAGTAGATGTGCATATTGTCTTGCTGTACTTGCATAAAGTACAACTGGGTACAGGCAAAAGCTGCATTTTGATTGATACGCTCAAGTCTTGACAGCCTGTTGTATTGTAAATTACTAGTAAGTTGGACCCCATAAGCATTAAACTTGTAGCTAAATATAAATCAAAACAAAGGGGAATGTTATAATTGTATTGCAAGCAAAACAAAATTATTATCTCTAACCTATTCTATTGATAATAAACTTGTAATTATGGCTTGCAGCACTGCCTGTACACTTTTGTATGGTAGTAATCCTAGTGTCTTAAATTCCTTTTAACCTATCATCATTGTTTAATGCTGAAGATTTCTTGACTAAAATATCCACATATCACAATCTTAAGTAACCGTTTATCTATTATGCATAACTAATACTATGGCAAAGCTGACGTTAACTGTATGTAACTGTAAAATCCATTTGAATGGTTTGGGACCAGCTGTACTAATAATAATAATATCCAACTGATGGTACTGGGATAAAGCGAGATATTTATTCAGTAAATAAATAACTTTATTAAAAAAGGTATCGGGAATTAAATTATACAATATGAATTCCAGTGATGCCAGGTGGCTGATAACGTAATCCAGATTAACAATATATTGATTGCGCTGTATATCTACTATTTCTCCTGCATTAGAATCTACCTGTAATCAGTAATCTTTGCTCTACAGCAATAGCGATTAATAGCTGATAAATTGCATGGTTATTGGTATGTGGCATCCAGTGATCCGGTTTCAACACTCACTCTTCTATCTGTCTAATACCATGTTTCCATTTTCTTTCCCTAGTGCTTTCAAACTGCAATAAATGTTTTGTAATCGTGCATGCCGATAAGATAAACCTGTCTTGAGTAAATGAATGTCGGTAGAAATAGAACGATAGACGACTGGTAAGATCAGTTAACACCATTTGACCTCGTGTTTATGATTCGTATCCTTTTGATGTAGCTCCTGTCCTAATCAAACATATCTAACAAAAGTAATAACAGAGAGATTCCGTGATCATCAATCTGTCTTGCTAATGTTTGTATTAATACTCATGGGTGAAATTGGCAGATCTTTGGCAGCAACATTTTAATGTGATGTGCTTGGCATTGTATTATTATCTGTGATTACTGTTCTATTTCACTGGTGTAATAATTTTTTACCGAGTGAAAATTGTGGTGTTTTGGCCAATTGCTTGGCCAAATTAAGATACCTTCTGTAGTTGCTTCGCTACTGTAATGTGGCACAGGTGTCTAAATCTAAATCACAAACAAAATCTATCGATTGTTTATGGATTTGACTGCATATTCTCTGTAGCACTAATATCCTAATGCCCTTCTTATTCATACATGTGCACTATCCTGGCCCATATCCTCAACCCAATGTTCCAATATGTCATATTCATTCCACACAATTACAAAGGCACCTTTTTGAAAACAATATTACTGTATCTGTTCTAGTTTTCTTGTTGCTTTTTATGCCGCTTTGCTTAAGCACCACATTTCAAGTTGCTGCCTGGATAAAAACTCCTCTGTTCGCTTCTGTCGATCGATTTTGTTTCAACTAAACGCTTGGTCATTTGGTCTGAAGTGAAGGTCATGAGAAAGGGTCAAGTCAGGAGTGAAAAACAGGCAAAGTTTTTATCTGGGCAGCGGCAACCTATTAATGGTGCCACAAAAACTCATTCGCTTGTCCACACCGTTTTCAGCTGAAAGAACACCAGATTAAAAAACAGTTTCATGAGACCGTGAAAATTCAAGAGAAACAGTACAAGGCTTGGCGCAATCATGTGCTGGAGACCGTTCCGAAAAAGGAACAGAAGGAGGTAAAACCAGCTCTTGCAGTGTTGCTTTTGTTTCTTCTCGTTTGGTATTTAAAAATCGAAATTTTTACGCAGGTACTACGCAGAATGAAGGAAGAGCAAATGAGAAAACTCGCGTTGCTCGGCGAGCAGTATGAGCGATCCATAACTGATCTAAATCAAAAGCAATCGGTATCACAATATCACTTTGCGAGGAGATTATAATTTTGTAGTTTGTTGTCAGGTAATAATGATGAGAATGCTATGCAGATCAAGCTTTCCGATGGCCAGGAACAGGAACGTACTCAGCTTGAGATGCAACTGCGTCAGGAATTCGAATTACTGTCGGCATATCAGAGCAAAATCAAGAAAGTTATGGAACAGCAGCACGAGAAGGAACAAAAGGACCTGGAGCAGAAAGTATCGCTGCGTAGGGCAATGCTTGAACAGAAGGTGAGATACATACCCTTTTAAAGATGTAGATTGGAATCTTGGGTACGCTGTAAAACAATGTTACAGTGGAATATTTCTGTTGAGTTAGCTCCAGTCCTAATGCTATGCCTTCCTACTTTTTCCAGATGGAAGAAGACAGTGTGAAATTGCAGAACGAACGCCGGGAGAGAATCCGTAACTTACTTGAACAACAAGGAAGAGAAATAGAAAATTTTGATGCTGAGAGTCTAAGAATGGGTTTTTCAACAGTTGTTATAACGAATTATGGCGACCAAGTTTTCGTTGATCCTAAGGTACAAGGTGGCAGCGGGGCGAAAGCAACACGAGGTCCTCCAGGCGCCATTCATCCTTCTGCCTCTACTTCTGCAATAGTGACTGGCAACTCTGTCGCCCACCAGAGTGGTAATTTACCTCGAAGCAGCAGTGGTAGTAATATTAGATCTGGAAATGTCGCTCCCGCACAGCAACACAGTCCCGTTGGTGTGCCTTACTCACATCGTACAGGAAGAGCGAGTTCGGACGCACCTACCAGAGTAGTCACGAACTCCGCACAAGGACATCCTAGTTACCTGAGATCTGGTTCGGCAAACCTGAACCGAAATAACAGTGCAAGAATTGTCCAGGGAAGCCCAGGCCTCCAGAGAAAAGTTCTAGATCCGGAAGAAAGTGGACGTCGCAGCGCAGGCAGAAATAGTCCTGCCCTCAGCGGTAGCGAAGGGAACCGACACCCACGTAACATCGTCCAGTTGGATGAGAATTCGTCCTCCATGCTGCAGAGAGCTGTGGAAAATAGAAATCGTCCAAACAGCAGAGGGCCATCTTATCAGACGAATGCATCCGGTGTGAGTAATATGTACATATCTAGCCATAAATATATAGACATAAATATAATCCATAGATCTGGCTGCAGCTTGTAGTCTTAGTAGTCGGTTTTTTATATAAGTTTTCAATTTCCTTCAGAGTGCGAGTCATAGCAACCCCTCATTCAATCACGGACTTACTCATCATGGTTCAATGACATCATTGCCTGCCACCACCAGTTACGGCAACATTCATCACAGTAGATCGGGAAGAAGCTGGGACGGTTCTGACCCAACTACATCGCGGACAGGACAGGCTTACCTGAACGTTCGAAGCAGTCCGTCCCCAGTCCGCGCCCAAAGTTTTGCCGATCGCACTCAACATAGTCGGCTGCAGCAACACAGAGGGTCGAGTCCACGTCTTGGGATTTCAGAAGTCGAGTACAATCGTATTCTTACTAGTCAAAATAACGGGGGAGGCTCATCGCAGAACATGTCTTCAAGAGTTAGCGGGACTTCCTTCTCATCCTCATTTCATTAAAGTGAAATTATTATCCTGGTAAATATATGTCATAAGGTGTCTGACGTCATCCAATGTGCTGTACCACTGGGATTCATTGGAGGCCGCAGCAGTGCATGCTATGTCACATAGTTATCGATGGGCTATCTATCTGTCTGTTGGAGATCTACTACTTTGATGAAGGTTAAAGACAAGTGATGATTCCCTTTATTATTATTGAATTTCCATATGGAATTGCACTTTTGAATTTCGCTGCTCGAGAGCAGGATTAGAAAATTTTCCAACTTTTGGAGATACTCATGAGCGCTTCTGGAAAATCATCCTAACTTAAGATCAAGATTAACTTAGGATTAATAGTGGACCGGTTTTCTTACGACAGATTACAATCATCATATATTCAAGTAACAACTCTTCATATTTGGCCTTAATGCTGAGGTTCTGTTACTTGGTTCGAATTGACCAGAGGTAATGCTTTTATCGTGCTGTCAACTTATGAAGCTTTAATGATATCCTGTTATTTCAGTCCAGCCAGCCTTTGCTTTTTTAGTTGGAAATTTCATTGGTTAAGTACAATGCTTTCAGATTATAGGATAATTATAATATGAAGGAATTTCACAGATTTCTTTCTGTAATCCTATCTGACAGGTTTGTTTATGAATTCTTAAAAATACTTTGAAAACTTGGAATTGTCAATTGTCATCATCCATTTCAAGCAGATGCAGAATTTGGGAATGTTCATTTCCCAACAATTCATTTTTTATCACCGACGTGTTTTATTCGATACGCCATATACTTGTGATTTTACTGATTACTGATATATATGTATATCTGCAATTTATATGGTCAATCTTGGTTTTAGGCAAGATCGAATTTTATCTTCATTCCCGCTCGCGCTTTCTTGTTTTATGACTTTTATAGTGAAGACAATGCTCCGGTTATGTGTTCCACATTTTCTGTGATGAACACAGCTTCATATCAGTTTAACTAGAAAAATTTAAAGTCACTATGTGATATCTTTAGATTACACTATTTCTAACAGTGAATAAAATACTATCAGAGACCACTGTGATGGGAAATTGGAGCTATGTGCAAATGCTTTACTTTTTTTGAGTGATGGCTGATAGGGATGGCCAGATCGTAACTGACATTGAAGTATATATATTCAACAATGCTTTTCCTTCCGAGATCTGGTCACCATAAGAATCCTTTATATTGTTGGCCAACCATGACAATAATCTTTAAGAAGTTTTTTTCATTTCATTATTATTTCTGTTATTTCCGGATTTCATATGTATTGAGGTAAGTTTTCTTGCTTTATGCCAACTCTATTCATCCAATCTATGCCTTTAAATAATAGTCAAGCAACGAAGGGCAAAACTAACAGAGATACGAGATCGAAACATGAATATTCGGTGTCGTAATAAATAATTGACGATCTACGTATTATTGTTTTTGAATAGAAATTACTACGTTATTGTATTTCTTGTTCCTAATTTATAAATTTTGTGTTTTAATTTGTTACTGCTAGCAAGTAATGTCGACTATATTGTGATATCATTGAAGATCTCTGTCATAAATCGTAATGTACATAATACTGTTATTTTTACAAATGTTACGTGATGGAGTCGACTGGCTGCATCTAACAGACGATAACCTGAATATTACATGAGTTAAATATAAGAAAATAAGTAAGAATATTAATCGTGTTTTTGATGAACATTTTACAAGTCTAGATGAATTTCGAAAAGAATGGTAGCATGGTTACTTTGTATAATTCAGTGCTCCACTTTACCATGCACCAATCTGTTCTATAGGCAATATAGTTGGTGCTTGTCTTGGTCTAGATTTCCCATTACTCAGTGACATCACTAATCTCAAAAATTAGCCAGAAGAATGAAGGTCGATTTGAAATGTAAGTTTGAACCACAGAATTGTTAGGAAACAACCAAAAATAGCTTGGCCCTGTTTGCTCATATCTAGTGAGGCTATAGTAATGATAACCAAATGGCATTTAGATTTTCATCGAGTCTCGTGACATATTTTCATAGAACATGTAAGAGTGTTATGGTATTTTGTTATATGCGCCTGGTGTAATTGATATAAGACGTTATTACAAGTGTAGTGATTTACAGCGCGGTCGGTAAAGGTTATTACTGTTGTTCAAATACTAGATAATACTACAACCGGAGCAAAGAAAGTCTCCTGTTATGTAGAATGTAGATTGTAGACTTTGGACCTGAGCAGAAAAAAATGCATTGAGTAATGTCGCTTTCCATGCTACCAGTAGGTGTCGCTCTCCTCCATAATAAAATAATCTATCGCTTTGGGCAGAGCCGCTAAGTGAACTCGCTAAATTAAAATTACTGTAAATGAAAGATAAATAAATCGAAAAAGGATAAGATCAACAAACGATCTGGCAATCAGGGCACGTAATTATTGAAGCTTTGTTATTTTACGAGGAACAAACATTCAATTAGATAGTAGCTTCGAAGTACTGTAGTGGAATCGAAGTGACAAAATTAGTGACATTTTGAAGACAGCTGCATTGATAAACTGGCGTAGTGTACCTGTGATTACTTTGTGTGGTTTATTTGCTATCTTTTACTGGTCCTAGGTCTGGGCTTCTGCTAAAAGTTTTAGTTAGAGTAACGTTTGTCATTTAGTATATATTTTTAGATTTATGTTAGCTTCGTGTAACTTATATATAATTTTTATGTTTGTTTTGTATTTGGTTGGGGCAACCGATAAATGCTGGAAATAGGGGATGGTAGGAAATAGGAAATCCAAACCCCATTCCTCAACATCATGAATTAGTTTTACACATTTCCAGTCAGTTTCCTGCATTCTTACTTTTCCACAATTTGGTGTGGCCCTTTGTTTGATATGGTGGTATGAAATTGTTAATCTGTATACACAAGTTATGTTAGGTTCCCGATCGACTGCTTCGATATTATATCTGACACTAATACCCTCATTGGTATCGTTTAGGAAGAAGACTGACTGCATACACCCAGCTATTGGGGCTGTACATAGTAACTATAATTCAGTTTTTCTTCCATTTTGAGTTTGAATAATAAAACAAGTTCCCCCGTCTGAACCTTTCATTCAAACAGTAATTATTATCTTTTCCTTAGCTCAAAACATCCCTCATCGTTATGTCACTTACGTAACTGTTGTACATACATAGAAATGATTAAATGTAAATGGCATACTCAGAGTTCCTATATGAATTACCGACAAGCTGATGTTACACTCAATATGTTTCCTTTATTACTTCCTCTTGTACTTAGTTCAGGAAGTACTGTCACAAAAGATATAAAATTTATGATGTATTTTCTCTTTGCAGAATTGTTATTAGTGTGATTATATATCGCTGTAAATTTTGATACTCGGCATAGTTTACCTGGACGACTCGACTCAAAAGAAGACGCGATAATTTACCAATTAATCTGGATAAAAATCTCTCAACTGTATTGGGATTACCAGAATGATTCACTGTCTTTGCAAGCGCTGTGCTGGCTGACCGAGTCAGGATATACAAATGATTAAATATAGAGAACGAAAAGAACTTGAAACTATTCACGAATAATTGGTTTGATATTACCGGAGAGATATCATGATGATGTGTGATGTGATGCCTACCATCAACGAAGATAAAGTAAGCAGATCGGAGTCGTACGGCAGCGATGGGGAAGAAGACCAGGTTCGTTGGAAATCTGTGAATTGAATATAATGAGTTATTGACTCAGAAACCAACTCCAACTATCCGTAAAACGAGTTATGTGTATATTTTCATATGATTTCATATCTTTGTTTTCAGGCTAATCTTGAAAACATGATGGTCACCGTCTTGGATGAAAGAGATAAACTTTTGGAGGAACTGCAGGTTCATTTATATATTTATTTTATATATCATCTGTGTAGTGTCTTTATACAATATTTCAATAGATACAGGATACCTGAAGAGTAAAAAGTATTACTAACAACTACTACTACTACTTTTATTTTGCAAATACAATAAATGGGTAATGTTAATGTAAATATTAAAAAAGCAGGCAACTTTTGAAAAACATTATAGTCCAATGTGTTATTGAATTCTCTAGAAATGTTTTTGTGTTTGTGTCGACGTTTTCAGTCATACTTACAAAGGTACTGATAATACAATTTGATTTATCTTATCATTGTTTGTCTCAGAAAACAAAAGAGGACCTGGACAACAACAAAGCAAAATTTGACGAAGTGACAAATGAACGTGATTTTTTAGGCAGACAGCTTGCTAATTCCATGCCCTCGGTAAGTCTGCAAAACAGATGCTCAGTTGATTACGAATGTGTAAGATGGGAAGTACTGTGTAGTTTATTGTTGGAAATTTAGTGGTTAGGATTGGTAGGTAGGAATCGGGTATAGCTATTGATTTGTTAGGTTGAAGGACAAATAAGAAATAATAGATTATAAATTAGTATCAACTAGCTGAGGTATCTACAGTTCCTTCTTATGAAATGAGTTCTGGGCAACTGTTTCAATTCCGATTAGTATGTTATTCCATATTATGATCGCTTGATATTTGAATGATTTTTGTGTATGACTAGTGATATTCTCTTTACCTACAGCATTGATATTTATTTTTCTCTCGGAGCATGTTAAAATAGTTGATTATTTATAGAAGTGAATTGCCCAAGTTTGTTATTCTTCCTTACCAAACAACAAATTCTTCTGGAGTGTTGGGTTAAGGTCACCTGAAAATCTCCCATAGTTACTCTATAGAAAAGTGTTGCTTCATTTTGTCCTTACACTAATGCATTGCATTGATCTGTCTCAGGATTATGCTGCTCTTTCCAAAGATTTAAATCAAGCACGGGACAGAATTCTAGAACACGAAGAGGAAATTAATGAACTTAAAGCTGAAAGAAATAATACAAGAGTGAGTATAAAAAACAGATTTATTCAATGAATTCTAGTTTTAGAATTTAATTGGTTCTTGATAACTGGTTTGATGATGGAAATAAGACCATCCAGATTGTGTTTAGTTGACTGTTATGTTTTGCTCGCTTTTTCCCATATACAGTCAAGGCGTTGTTCCTTGTTCTGTTATGGAACATACTATGTTACCATTTGAAGATTGGCTGTCTCGTTGTTGTCTACTCCGTAACTGTCTTGTTATTTTTAGTAGTATTTTGAGCATTTGATTATCCCTATCCACGAACCGTAACGTTGAGTGTTTTCACTCAGGAGTTTCTTGCTATTTCTCTGATAGTAAAAAAGATAAGGAAGCATGAAAAAATTAGCAACCTCAAACTTGCCCAAAGTCAGACTAAAATTCCAAACATCCAGTCCATTGGTGAATGAATCACCATGCTATTCAAGTTCATGAGTATAGTCCACAAAATAGTGTAGGAATATTATGCTCTTCATGTTGTGAATATGATGTCTCTACTTAGAAAGTGTTCCCATTTTTCTATTGTGCTATATTCTTAATTACTAATTTTTGTATGACTGATGAACGACAAATGATAGTAAGATAAATATGGGCCACAAGTACTTCTCTATATATATGCTTATTTAAATTCATAGCAGTTAGCTGTTGTTGGTAGTTTGCTTGCAATCTGGATTGTATCACTGGCAGACAGCTCTGCCTGTCTATAGATTGGCAAATTCTGGATTCAGTATAGCTAGGAATAAAAAACACTTGGTTTAAATTGAGTAACCTTCACCTGATACACTTCATCATATTCAAATTGATCCATTCTCGTTTGTATGTTTGCATATGTTTGGTATGTAAACCTTTATCTTTATCTCTTAAATATTTCACTTTCCAATAATTCCTACTTGCCTCCCTTTATAGCTCCGTTTATTGTATGGTTTATCAGTGTTACTGGAAACTAGTAGTGTTTGATGTGCTTGATTTTATTACTAGCAATACTGAGAACTTCCTCCTATGTTCTAACATACGAAAGAACATAAGTACTGGAACATAACCACTCACTCACTACTAATAAGATATTGCTTCTAGAAGTTTTGAAGTTGGAAACGAATATCCATTCTGACATTCATTGTATTAATATTAATACACCCTACAGTACGGATGATCTATTTTTTAAGGCCAGTATTTTTAAAAGTAGACCTTTAAAGGTGAAAACATGTCTGCGATCGACTTTTTTTGAATCAATGTTATACAGATTTGTATTATACAGTGGATGCACTTATTATGATCGTGGATAATGCTATCAATCAGGTATTGTTATCAAAATCAATTGGTGTTTAAGCACTTGATTCAAGTCAATCAAAAATGCAAAATGTTATCACCCATTATTGTTATTATCAAAAAGAGTCTTGTCTCAAAGCGATAGGAGGCTACCACTGTTTTATAATATTTCAATTCAAGTTTCCATTGAATTGCCTGTGATAGACACCACTTTGGTCATTCCTACTCTACGAAAAATGTGTTATGAAAGACGGTTATTATGTAAAGACACACCATGTCATACACAGGTGGTAATAGAACTGTATATATAAAATTATCCCTTTTTGTTTTGATACATGTTTCTATGTGAACAATAGTAATTAATGTCATATACAGGCAGGTCTTGTGCTCAATGTAGACTGAAAGGATTGATTTGTTATTATATCATACTGTATTCATAATAAGGTTCATACAAATCATTAAAATTGGTTATTGACTAGCTACACATAGGATATGGCTGATATAGAAAGTCACCAAATTATCCTTCCTCAATTATATATGTATTATTAGTTAGACATGTTTTAATTCTTGTAACTATTTCCACTATATTTTTATTGAGTATATTTTTTGTAATCGATTTATTTTCAATCATCTGGGGGTGCCTGAATGCCGGGGTCTGAGGCTGCGGCCTCCTTAGCCTCAATGTGAATCTGCCACTGGTTTGGTATGAAATGCATCCAGTCACTCGGATCTTTCCTGCTAATAGAGTGTTCTAATCACAGTCACCTTCTTTTCAGTCTAAATCTGTGTCATCTTGAACAACGCATTGCTTCCCAATTATTATCATACCTTCCAATAAACACTTTCTTTATTTCCAGTTGCTTTTGGAACATCTCGAGACCCTGGTATCGAGACACGAGCGATCCCTGCGTATGACGGTAGTAAAACGTCAGCAACAACAGAATGCCGGTGTGTCAAGCGAGGTCGAAGTCTTAAAAGCTTTAAAGTCGCTTTTTGAACATCACAAGGCTCTCGATGAAAAAGTAGGAATGAAATTTGCCAATTTCATGTGTATCATCTGTATATTTTATACCTGTTTATCACAATCTATGTTCATTTAGGATTATCTTGTTTTATTCTCGCATTTCTCCATTAATCGGAATTCCTAATTCTTGTATTGATGGCAAATGCTGTATTTGATGATATTACAGTTTGCAAATATGATGTTTTTAGGTTCGTGAGAAACTGAAATCAGCTCTGGAGAGAGGAATGCAGCTGGAAGAAATGCTTGAGAATTCCAACCGAGAGGTGAGTGCTAATTCTACTCAGTGGGTTCATTAAAAGCTTCAAATGGTCGGAAATGGAAAAAAGTTCAGTGAAAAATCACCTCACTAGATTTGAGCCAGCCCGTAACTGACCAGCTATTTGAGACTACCATTGGAGTTCATTTTGCGACTTCCTTATGCCATCATTCTACTTTTGCTAGCAGTGTACCGTCTGTCTTTATATAGGAATCATCAAAAATGCTTTTATCCGTTGCTTCGGCATCGCTACTGTCTGACCTGATTCCATTAAAATCTATAAGTTCATAAATAATTAAGAAGGTTCTCGCAATGTATTATTGGTATTTTGGGAATTTAAATGACTAATTCTTGCTGTGATTGCGCTAAAACCACATCGGAGTCGCATTAATAAGTTGTTATTGATGAAGCGAATGCTGAGTTACCGGACAGGAGTCCAGTCGGGATAAACAGCATTAAATATCAAAATTATGGATCTTTATCTGCCGTCGAATCGATATTGGTACGGTGCATGGGCAATCGAAATATTAATGATTGGTTCCTCCTGGTACGACAGTTGCTTATGAATGACAAAATATATTCATGAGAGTAGGGTGTAGGGTTGCTGGATACTGGGTTGAATTTCTACACCACCTACGATTTGCATTAGTATGTTTTTAATGATAAGCCTAGAATATGTGGTTAGTGCTTCCTGGTGATTTTTATTGTTCTCAGCTCTTGGTATGTAGTGGATAAATTTGAAAGTGTTAAAGCAAATAGAAAAAAACATGGTGCCCTGCAATTTTCCTACCATAAACACATATATAGCTCATCAAATTGTGTACTCTATATTATGCATTCATTCACATAAATTTCAATTTTACACTCTAGAAGTAAGCTCAAGGTTCTGAGAATTTGAATTGAGTGTCATGAATAAGAATTTTGAAGGCGGTGGTTGTAAATTATTTCATCAATTAATAGCGGTGCTTGCAAATCAACATTTTTGCACTTGCCTATAGTTTTAAAGCCATTAGTAATTTAAAAGGGACACGACATAGTCACCGGCACTACTGTATGACAAATCGACGGATTCCCGATTGAAGCGTTCACTTCCTTTCTTTGAACATTATACATATTTTTGATTACGGTTAGGCTTTGATGGCTCTCAAGGGAGCCGGGACGTGCCATTAACATCAGCAAACCCGATCTTTGTGAGATTTTAAAATCCCTGCGCTTTTCAGTTATTTATTTATATAAAAATTCAAATGACATCCTATTTCACTCTTGGCGTTATCGGTCATTTTTTTCTCTATGAAAGCTTCGTTGTTAGTCATCAAACTTTTTCCAGACATTGAACGGTCATAGTTTCATACACTGTATGTTTATTCTCGACATAAAAATATGCCACTAACGCATTTTTCTCGTTTTCCCAATACAACCACGATCAATTTTGTTATATCTAGTGTGCTTTTTGTCTGTTAACATAAATAATGGGCTGCTTAGTATATCTTCACTAGTATTTATCAGTATCTCCTGAATGCATTGAATGAAATGTCTGAATGATGAAATTATGTTTGACTACTATTACTATTACGCTGCCATTATAGCAAGCTCACTAGTATGATAAAATATGGAACAGAATTTTTTTCTTTACAGAACAAACTGTTCCGGGAACAGATATGTCAACTGAAACTAAATGCAACTCACAAAAATGGAGAAGCCGGTGTCAAGTCGAAGCCAAACTGCGAGTCAAATATCAGCGATGGAAAGATAATTATTATTTCAGAAGTGAGACACAGAATTATCATGATAATATTGAATTTCCTTTCGTTCTGCATTATTCATGGTATAAGAGTGGGTACTTCATGAATTTGTATCCGGTAAGGGCATTCATACATTTATTGTTAGACTAAATTGCGAGATACTTATATAAGATGATTAAAATCTCGGATCTTTTTAACAGATCTCGTTTATGCCAGGTCATATGTCGTTTATTGGGTTATATAAACAATCCTTAAGGTTAGCCTCAGATATGCTTGTGTGGTATGAAATATTAATGTTACTGCTTCATGCCGGTAGTACTACCGTAATATATGAAACATGTATGATGACAGTGAATCTCCATTATATGGTAACAATCATCCTAAAATAATCAACCACAGTAAATCAATATCATATCATATTCCTTCACAAAGTCCTGGTAGGTGGAAACTGTCAATCGTATTGGGCAGACAACTTCTATGAAAGTAGAAATTTCGTATATGCTACCTTGAAATTTAAACTAAACGTATTAGGATATCTTATCTGCTAACACCATTGCAGTTTTCCTTCATAAATTAATTCGTACAGTTTGTAAAACCTCTCGTTTTTGCAGAACCAGGTGACGAACGGTACCAAGGAAGCAGTGGAAGAAGCCAATCGCATTGTGGAGCTGAAAGAAACGATTGACAAACAGAAAAATGAGCTGGACCACATGCGGCATCGCACTAATACATTATTAACGAAGTATGTTGTGGCCAAACAAATTCTAAAAATAACAGTTAGCATTGTTAACTTGTAAGACACATCACATATAACAGTATGACTCAGTAATGATAGTGTTCCAGTAACATTTTATTGATTCATGTTTTATAATGGAAATCTTGATGCTTACGTATGTATAAATGTGTAATAGTTTTGAATAAAATTTATGTAATTCATTTAATTATTCACTTGGACTGGTGGTTCGCAGCTCATGTGATCCCTGGAAAATTTGAGTTGATGCTATTTCATTTTTGCCTTGCAGAGTTTCAGAACTTGAACACGATTTAGACACCGCACGGAAAGACCTCATAAAGTCAGAAGAACTCAATAGTCGTTTCCAAAAGGACATTAAAGATGTGAGTTTATGATATCAATACTATATAATCAAAAGGAGGGAAATGTTTCAAAGTAATATTTAATTCGACCCTCTTTGTCACTAGTTATTTCTATCTTCTTAAATTCATTTCAACAGGCCCAACGCAGTCGTCAAGAACTTGAAGAACGTGTAACAACTTTGGAACGCCGTTATCTCAGTGTACAACGTGAGGCAGCATCAGTACACGAATTAAACGATCGATTGGAAACTGAGCTCGCAAACAGAGATGCTGTCCTACGACAGGTAATTACTGTATTCAAGATGTTGGTTTCATATACCATATAGTACTCATATAGGTAAGTACGAATTTTGCTACTTCATTGATATCAATGTACTCGTTTTCAATGTACATCAGGCTGAAGAAAGAAATGAATTGCTACAGGAGAGAATCAAAGCAGCTGATTCCAAATTACAACAATCATTGCGAAGAGCTGAAGCCCTTCCAGAGGTAAACCATGTGTACTAGAAATAAATTGAGATATCTCAAGAATGGAAACATGTGTAGAATTATATTTGATTAGAATTTTTCAAGGGTATCAACAGAGGGTAATTTATTCTGTCAGGTTGAAGCCGAACTAGCCCAGCGAGTTGCCGCTCTGACCAAAGCCGAAGAGAGACACGGAAACGTAGAAGAAAAATTAAGAAGTCTCGAGTCTCAATTGGACGAAAAAGCACAAGAAATTATGCGGGTATTCGACTAATTATATAATGTAGTATGTATATATGATATAGTAATATGATTTTATTTTCGTTATGTGTAAATTATCTTCAATGTATCAGAATTGCTCCAAAGATAGTGTAGAACGTATTCTCACCTTCCCCAGAGCCAAGTGCCTTTGATTTGATTTCATTTTCCCATCGCTGATGAAGTAGGATCTGTATTTCAAGGGAATTAAATAAAACTTGTAGATTCAGTGAAGAATTTTGGGTAGCTGTTTTACAATCCTCAAAGGTTCATCTGCCAGTTTACTAATGAACATTCACACTAAATTTTCAAACAGGCATTCCGTTGTTTGGCCTAGGTCGAACAAATCGGACTATTGTTATGTAGGTCGATATATATCTGTGTTGGATACCAACAAATTGAAATTCTGTCCCATTAGAAACAAGGAGAGAAAATCTTGAGAAAAACGGTTTATTTTCTGACAACTTTTTCATCCTTATGTTATTTACCAGGCTCGCCAAAAGGAGAAAATGAATGAGGAACATAACCAACGATTATCAAACACAGTTGATCGTTTACTCGCTGAGTCAAACGAAAGATTACAGCTCCATTTGAAGGAGAGAATGGCAGCATTGGAGGAAAAGGTTCACGCATAGTTCGATGCATTCTTTAGCTATTATCTTCTCGTAACCTGGTTGCCAGTTACGATTCACTTTACTATCAACAGATGAAAGTGTACTTCATTGAAAGTTCTATCACCGGCAATAATTACAACTTGAAGTGTGAAATTTAACATTTGTAATCTCATAAGATCAATGTAAAAACTCATTAGTTCCCTTGTTTTGAACTAATCCACCGTGACGATTAATTCTTTCCTCTGTCATTACTAATGTTCACAAATTGCATGCATTTCCAGAATGCTATTAGCAACGAAGTCGATAATCTAACAAAGGAAGTTGGAGAAGTTCAGATTCAAAAGGTAAAATCAAATCACTCTCCTTCAATCATGTGCCTGACAACTCTCACTGAATTGATTAACGATGTTCTGATGATGTACTGATTGCATCTCCTAGTTGTTAAATCTAGATTATTGTTTTACAAACAGGAACGGCTGTCTCGGAATCTTGAGAAAATGGAGGCTGAGCTGACTATGTATAAAACTAAGGTAGAATTTTATTTCATATTGACATGGAGGCAGGCTCTGATCTCGGTCCGCTTTCATCCTTGATAATATGCAGTTTTGCCTTAAAATAAGAATGTCATTTGGGTTGGGTAATATTAATCTGCATTAGTGGTGTTTCTGTATGTCCAAAAATTGTTTTTTAACTGTTTATCATTTATATACATATTTTTTTAATCAGATGTTATCATTCGACCGCTCCTCATCCGGTATTCACTTGTCCACCACCACATCATCCTCTTCCTCTTCAGCTTCCCTTTCTTCATCATCTTGGAAAGGTACCATGAAGCCAACTTGCACTAAAGGCAGCACTACCCCAGACCTTTCCCAAAGGAGAATACGGCCATACACTTCTTTAAATCACTTGACCACACAGCCTTCCAATACCACTTCATCTGTTGGACATTACGCCACTCTACGGTAATTTATTTGATTTGCTATCTATCTATATTAATAATGTATATTACTATCCTGTTGATAATTTAGTAATAAGTAAAGTCATTTACACACATATTTCTCACGTTGTCTTTTACAGTTCAAACGACATGAGTTCCGGTTCCTTCATCCGTCCTATTCCATCACGGACACAGGTTTTACGTGAGGACATTGATAAAGTATGAATCTTTCGATGTGATTTCAAAATACTGTATTTCCCTTTTACTTCGATATCATTGTCCATCATACTTCTCCTAGCAAACCCAAGCTCTGATTTATACTGCATCATATATTGGTATAGTAGGAGCTTTGTATGAGTTGATACTTTAATAAGATTAGCTCTGGATTAAACTGGAATGAGTAATGTAATGTCACTTCACAATGCTTGAGTCTCCTTGCCTTATATTCAATTTTCGTTTTTTTCATAACATAGGTCCAAGGAGAACAAGATTGGGAACGTAGTCAACACACAATACTTACTAAAGTCCAGCAGGCATTTGAGACACCGTCGCACACTGCAAATGTCGTCTCAACTTCAGAATTGGAGGACAATATATATTCTGCCGCCGACATGTTATCGCCAGCAGCCCAGACCGATGCACAGTCTCTAGCATGCATGTTACAGGACCAACTAGATTTAATTAACCAGGAAATAAGGTTCGTTGTTTCACTGCTACATAATAATTGTTTGATTTTTTCCAGTGTAAAGTTAAAATCTTACATTAGGCATAGGGTGTATATTCGAATGAAACCGAGATTTAAGCCTCCATGAAAAATAGTATGACTTTCGGATTTGAGATTGTTCATCTGTGCTAATGATGTAATGTAATCTTCAGCGTTCTCCAGAAAGAGAAATTCACAACAGAACGCCGTGCCGAAGAAATTGAGAGCAGAGTTGTTACGTCCACGGAAGTTCACCCTCACGCATCCAGCACTCTTCCTCATGCGAGACGACCCGTATTCCAACTGGATGGAGGAACGATTGTTTATCCTGGTGGAAAAGAAGTCAGATCCCAAACCCTTCCTCACCAACATCATCTATATAATGTGAGTAAACTGAACTTTTACTTTTTTACTTTTGTATTAGGGGATTTGATGCAGTTGTTATGGCTGTATCTGTTAATATTCTCATACTCAGGACTAGACAGCAATTTTTATGGCTCAGTATTTTATTGGCAAGATATAAAAGTACATAGAAAAGTAGAAAATGATCTGATCTAAGTAGAAAGGTTCAGTTATGAAGAGTTAATTCAGAATCTCATATTCAATTTTTAAAACTAATTTGTACGAGCAAAGGCAGTAAATATAGATGTAATCCCTTAGTAAGCCACAAAGTATTTCTATGTGACTTTAAATCAAATCAGTATACTTTATGGCAGTGTTGCAGTAGAGTTAAATTGTGCTGTGCATGTTAGAATAATTTTACAGGTGAGACCAGATACATTGAGATCCAGACCCATTAGCCATCTGACAGCTAATCATATATCTTCCATAGTCGGTGCTAGTAAGGTGTGCCATTTGCTGCACTGTGTATTCATTAGATTTACTAGTTGTTCAATCAAACGCTTGCTCTTTGATTTGTTCCAAATGAGCTGATGTAAGTGGAGGCCTCGCTGTCGAAACAGTCACCCCTCTGATGCCGTTATATCCTTGATATTGTGATGGATTTAGTTCGTATTCTGTGTGTCGGTGACTGTGATTTGCTTGTCCATAGAATGGTGTATGATATACTACGTTGACTCGAGATTCTCTCTCATTCTGTTCCTCTTTCATAGTCGTTCTCTGGTAATGCTGATAATTCTGTTTTGCCCGCTTCGCATTAAGCTGCAACACGGTCTGGTTCATGTGCCCATGTTTTTGTCCCGTTATCTTTACAGATTTCTCGGGCATCGGTTTCACGCCGGTCACGACATAGAGAGGCACGGCAAGTCCGTGTTTTCCATGCCAGTTTTCTTGATTAGTATAAGGATAATGGTAGAAAGGTTGTTTTTTCAGTTGAGTTTTGTCTGTATGCTGTTTATTCAGCTGTTGAACACTGCCAAATGTAGAGGGTATCTGAAACGGCAAGTAACCTCCTTGCTTCCTCATGATATCATAGAGCCTTTGCAGGTCAATGAGGTCTGACACTTTCGGTGGGGCAAGACCTGGTCTATGGTCGCCATGACCTTCTGCAAATCCCGCCACTGGTGGTGAAAGTCCATCTTTGATATTCAAGGGCATGCCAAATCTTTCATGTACAGGAGTTTGGGTTTTGATTCTTGTACCATCCGGTGGGCTGTCTTGTGTGGTATCTAATAAGATAGATTGATTAATAGTGTTGAGATTTGAGACATGTGGATAGTGGAAATGTATTGTATTGACTGGTTGATGAATTTATGACTAAATACTTACTATTAATGTAAAATGGAAAATTGTTCTCTTGCTTCCCCAGTTTGGTTCCTATTTTTTGTTGATAGCTTCTTAAGAAGTCAACAGGACTGCTTGATGGTGCTCTCAGTGCAAGCTCACTGTAATTTATATTATATTGGAATAATTGAAATTAAGTTATATATAGAGCAATGTATATTAGGTGCATTGTACAAGTAGAATATGAACTTTATCAAGTACCTGTGCAATATAGCTGCTGTCAAACTTGTAATGGCAAGATTACTTGGATCGAAGAGCATGTGTCTGCTTTGATTTAACTGATCTCTCTGTTGCTGAAGAAATTTATTTCTCCTCGTTGCTTCATATGCTGTGTTGGGTGGTTCTACGACAGCAATTCTCAACACTTTCTGTTTTCCACCTGTGTGAATAGATATTTTCATTATGAAGGTCTATGAATATTGTAGGTTTGTATCAAAACCTGATTTACTACTGTTAGTGCAGTTGATAAAAAATAAATTCTACTAAATCATGGTAATTATGGATCTGGTGCTGTTCGGGATTTTGTTCATATCTCGTACCTTGTTTCTTTCTTCCTTCCATTCCAATATTGTCATGATCACTAGGTTTTCCTCCGTGGAACTGCATTGGATTGGTTATGAGTTTTAATTCTGATTGATCCATGTCTCGGGCAGCATTTCTGAAAATTTCCCAGAACATTTTAAGCATAATTCATCCCCAATTTCCTACCACATTTGTTGCACTAGAATTTCAAAGACTAAAACATCCTACCCTGAAAGTCCAGATTTATTCTGTAAAATGCTCCCAGCGGTATTCAGTTTTCTAGCTGCTATTTTCTTCCTCCAGTAGGTTCTGTAGGCATGAGATCTGACATCTTCTTCTGTCAGAAGATCTTGTGCATTTTTCTCGGCATTCGTTAACGTCATCTTGCTTCCTAGCAATTGTTGATGTTCACCGAAACTCACTTTCGGGTTGGGGTTTGGCTTGTACGCGTTTCTGATGTTTAAACTTGCCGTAACATTTCGTGAAGGATCGGTAACATCCCGGTCACTGTCTGGCTTCACACTGCCCAGATCTTTCATTTCTTTACCGCTTGCTTCGTTGTCGACTCGAGTATTTCGCTGCGTTCCGGTCCTTGAGAATTTGTCTTCTTCATGAGTTGTTGCTATGGTGCCGATTTTCGTCACGTTTGGAAACCTTGCTTCTCCTGGCGGGTAGAATCTGGAACTCCTAAAAATATAAATTATAATCAATGGTGGGATTCAACTGGTTTGCAAATGAAAATTACAAAAGTTTGCCGAACCATATCCTGAATTATTTTGAAACAAAAGTTTTCTCTCATCCTACATATTATTAGCTGCATGTTTTTCGATAGCCTGCCTTCTGTTGTAGTTATTGTAAACTATTTATAACTAGCTAAGTTTATTTACCTCTGCACATATATTTGTCCAGGTGTCTTCACCGGTGCTTCATCAGATTTAGTTTGCCCGTTCTCTTTGTTTCGTTCTGACTGGGAACTTTTCTGCAGTAGTAACCGCAATTTAGACCCCATTCTCGTCCGTGCAAGATTATGCGTGCTCGATAATCTTTCTGTGTCGCTCTCTACCGGTTGATTTTCAGACATTCTTTCTTTTGTACCGTTTATCGCATTCTCTTTGTTTGCAGCGCTCAGTTGTTTTCTGATATCAACAAGAATCTGTTGGGTGTCCACTGTCATGCCCCCTTGTTTCCGATATTCTTTCACACCTTCGATCGAGGGCAGGCTTTGATCCTTCGTGTTTTCATTCCCAGTTTTATTCACTTGTTGCGACCCTTCGCTGGCATCTTGCTTCTTCTGGGGTGTATTGCCCCTCAATAATTTTTCACCGTGAATGGGATAATTTACTCCTCTTTCAGGGCTCGGATTCGTGCTCCTCAGTTGCTTCGCAGCGGTGGTCTGTTGGGATCTTGGACTGATGCGTTTTTTCATCTGTTTGAATGTTTTCACCGGTGGCCTGTCGCTTTTTTCAACCGATTTGTCGAAGAATGGTGGTCTTGTCGATTGCCCTGATTGTATGTGTCATTCATGAGATTGTGCGGGTGAATAGGGTAAAATTTTTTATTTGTGCTTGAATATACCTGATTTCTGACTCTTCAGTATATATGGTTTCCATTCTTTACTGGGTGACATCCGCACTCCAGGCGGTGATTGATTTATGACCTCGTTGTCATCTTTCTTCGCTGTAGCTGGCTAAAATGATCGTACATAAATTCTGTGATCATCATAGTTTTCTTTATGTTCACAATTTTATAAGTATCATTTGGTTTATGTTCCATGTTTAATATCTAACCGGTATTTCTTGTTTTTGTGGTTGCCCTGCAAATGACTGCTTCGGTTGTTTTTGTTGTTGATGCTGCCTGGTATCGTTGACCCTTACACGACCTTGTCTCGTCATTCCAATTCCTGCTCTCGTAGCTAGAGGACGACGGAGTTTCTCCCTGAAAATCGAAGCAGTAATCTTCTTAAAAGGGTTTCTGCTTTTAGTTTTATTGTGTTTTAAGCCACAGTAGTATTGAAAATCTATTTTTAGTTATTGAACTTTAAGAATTATGGATTTCGGGTATCTGGGACACAACTATATAGAGTATATGGTGAATAATAAATTAGGCAACTGATGACAATGTTCCATTCCACAAAGATTAAAATTATCGGCCATCCTTCCCTGTTCTGAACTAATCTTGTCTGGAATAAGTTGAATTTATTTTATGTTTGGTCACCTGTATCTGTTGATTCTTGTTACCGCCTCCCTATAATGCATTGTCTCGAATTCGATCAGTCTATCTCGGAGAGCCATGTGCCTTGCATAAAACTTGTTCTGTGCTTCTCGCGCCTCGTCTTTTATTGGAAATTTACTGGACCACCGAGGCTGTTGTGGCGTGCTGATAAATAGATGTACATATGTCACATTATTCTTCGTCATTTCAGGTTTATCACATTAATTAAACAAAGTGGAATAACTTATTGTAAAAACTATGGTACATTAATTCAGTGTATAGGAATGTTATAAATGGATTTAGGGAATGTTAGACTTTATTCTATGGTATTACATGAGAAATAGTCTTAAAACTTTAGAGCCAAAGCGTTGCATCATTTTCACTTACTTGATTGTCACTTCTTCCTGAGCAATCATGTTACTACTTTCATTATTCTCCGTTGCAGTTGTGATTTTTGGTAGTGCTTGCTCTTCTTTTGTTTTTGCAGCTTCCTGGTAATTTCCAGCTCTGCTTATCGGTGTTGTTCCTCTCCAAAATTTAATGTTCCTTATAATTGGGTCTTGTTCGGGAAAAGGTGTACGAAGTGCAAGTCTAAATAAAAGGGGGAAAATTCAAAAGTTTGAGAGTTACTTTCGCCCAGAGCATCTACAAAATTATAAGACAATATACAGGTATTAAAATATCAATACCCCTTTCTGAATTTCGGCAGTTGAATATTACTGTTTTTACAATCCTTCCTATACTTTGACAGCTCTGAATTATTAATTCTGTTCTGGTCTTGATTTGGTGGTGCTCTGTTCAAAATGACACCTAGAATTGCATACAAGATTATGCAATAAAAATATATTTTTTGTCTTCTGGATATAAACTCGATCGTAATCCAACATAATCATTTAACTACCATTAAAAACACACAAGATTTTATTTGAAATTCGTGAAACACAGATCAGTTGAAAGAACATTTCTTGTGTCAGAAACAAAAGACTTTTATTTCAGTGAAAAAGCATTTAATGTAATTTTAACTTAGGCGTCAATAATCACTCTCCTAATATTCCGATGAATGTTCTCATATATTCATCAATTCAACTACCTGCTGTTCTCGGTAGTGCCGTAACTATGTCTGGTAGGAAGGCTAACGACGACCCCTGTGTCGCTATTCTTTTCGTTGCTTCTTCATCGTTATTTCTACTTTGTCGCGATCTGCTTTTTTCCAGTATAATGAATGTATTCCTGTTTTTTTCTTCGTTTGTCCAATCGTACGAAGCATCCTTTGATTGTTTGTGTCTCTGTTTTGGGGTGATTAGATTTTCTTTTGTGACCAGGACAGATGGTATTGTGCTCTCCGTTGCCCCAAACATATCCCGTACCGATCCGATTGCGGCCGAATACATGAGAGGCGATTCTTTTTGATGGGATAGAGTTGCATACTTTGTTATGACATCCATTTTGAAAGCAAATACATTAGATACAACTATTTACTTTCCACTGATATCTGATATATATGTATTGAACTTTTTTCCATATTAAATGTAACAGTATTATCTGTATATAATAATAGAGTTTGACATATGTATATATAACATCAATTACATCACACGCTGGCATAGTAGAGAGCTGTAGAAGTATTTTGTAGTACTTTTCAGGTAGGAAGGCTGTACCATTTAGAGACAAATTAAATTCGGCTATCTAATAGTGACTAGATCACTAGAACATACCTATGCAACTCATCTTAGCCCCTTTCGTTAATGTATTTATTCCCATTTTATTTACTGATTGTAAAATCTTAGGCAACCTTCTATAGTGCTGGTATGATGTTTTTGAAATACTTGCCACTGTATCATATAAACCATTGTTAATGATATCACATTATGTACGGATGGACACCTCACTATTTTTGACTGTAATGCTATTGTCATTCTCTATTACAATACTGCTATTACTTATCTTTCTCTCATAAGGGTCAGACTATATACATGACATATACTTCTATTGTTTGCTAGCCATCTAGTACCAAGTCATGTCCATCTTTCTGAAGACTGTATTTCACACCCTTTCACAGCAAAGCCTACAACTTCTTCATTATTCTTTTTTTCTTACTTTTCGTGTAATTAAGAACATATTGACTTATTGTTATTAACAATTCTGTCGGCCTGAGTCGCAAACAAAGCCCTAAATTAAATTTTCTTCGCATCTTTCTTTCCATATTTCATATTGTGTGAATGAAAGGTCATCATTGTGTCACCGCGCTCTCGTAAAGACCAAGGCAAATCCCGAGGCTTCCCATTACATATTCTCACCAAACTTTTTCATAGAATGCAATAAGAATATCACATCTCATTTCATCTGCCCATTATTCACAGATTATATTAATCAAGTTAATCATGAAATTATTGGATTAAGTGTTCTGTTTAATATGTGGAGGATGTAGTGTATCATTTACAAATGTCCCTATTGTTCTGTCATCCAATATGAAACCTAACTCTCTGCTATTTCACAATGAAAAAATAGTACAAAGAAGTTTCATTTGTTTCTTGATAACTGATATAAACCAACATTCCCTTTAACTTTGGGAAGCATTAGTCTATGCACAGTTAAAAGAAGCAACATATTGACTCCTAGTTACCCTTTTATCACAGAATCTTAATGCTATACATACATACATATATATATATATGCACTATCACTTAACTAAAGAAGACAATCACACTGTTATCACATTCACAGTCGCTTAAAATTGAAGGAAAATAGTTGGCTGAAATAGCACCGATAACAGTTGATATTTTGAACAGAGCTGAAAATTGCCTCCTAATTTAATATATACATAACCCGACGAAACAATAAGACGAGTGGTCTTTTGAAAGTTTCAAGTCAATTAATATATAAAGGGAAGATATCTTGAGTGCCCTCATCTGCTGTATTATATATGTTTTGTATTCACAAATATAGAGATTAATCACTGCGATGGTCACATTTTTGGTCTGCAGTTCTCTCATGAAAAAGGGATGTTTTCTGTGACTTGTGTTTCCAGAATGTTCATAAATCTTTTTATTAATTGTTTGCAACTCTATAATTTCAAATATTTTTTGCAGGCTACCTCAAGTGCAGACCAATCAGAGCAAATAACTTCGTCAAAGTCAGCTTTTGACAGAATAGGCTCTTTCCCTCTAGATCTGGACGAGTCGAAAAGGTGAGTTAAGAATTCTGATACTCAATATCTGCATATGGGGGTATGTTGCGATGGTTATAATGTATATTTAGGTATTTTTATGAAGCAATCTTTGTATGGTGCTAGTAACAAAGAGATCATATTGAAATCACTACTTATCATGGTTAACATCAAAAACCTGGAATGTAGATTATTAAATTATTAAACACTATGTATTATTAAATAAGGGGAATGTCAAAAGGACAAATGCAATGTCTTAATCATTTATTTCTAAGGAAGAAATGGAGACATACAGCACATGGTGTAGAATAGTACTGTTATTATATTGAATCCTTTTCCCGTCCTCCATTTATCCTTTCCTGACTTTCATTCTTCCATTACCTTAAGCAAAAATTAGATATTCATCAGGTTATTAGTTGTAACTTAGCGCAGTGTAGTGTCGTACTCTGCCTGGATGATGAGCCTGATTTTAATTATTGTCCTCTCTGTCGTAACCACCCTGAGAATATCTTTCATTCGAGGCTTGAACTATTGAGCGAATTGTCTCGAGAAGGATTGTTGTCTTTTATTGCAAAGATAAGTGCAATAAAATAACCAGATGATCTCTTGAAACACACACAAGTGGCCAATATTGACCTTGTTAAAAGCCATGACAGTGCTTACTGAAGTTATGTGGGCTGCATTTGTAATGATTTGAGACCATGGCTTTCAATTAATTTCTTTGGTTTTTAACCTACCCCCGGGAACCTAGTAATGATGAATATCAGGGTTCTACTGTATATTCCTGTATACACTTAATTATGTTTAATTTTTTGTTAAGTTCTCTTGATGATTCGAGTGGCACTCCTACCAGCAGCAGTTACGGAAGTCAAGATTCCGTTCACAAAGCAGCAAATCATACTCCGGCCGGAGCGCTGATGGCCAAGAAAAAGAGCGTAATCAAATCTTCTTTCGGACGGCTATTCGGGAAGAAAGATAAAGTTTGTCTTTTTTAACAAAATCTTATTATTAGTTACCAGTACTAAATATGCTGCATTCATTAATGGTTTTTCAAAGTGATAATTTTTGCGCCTAGTTACGTTTATCAAGACACAGACAACACATCACTCTTAACTCGAGCGGAGGACCCGAACAGTTGTCCGGATCTGGATCTACGATTTCCGCTCTGGAAGACAGAACTGCTTCGTCAGATTCAATCGATGTATTAGGAACATCTCGTCAGAGAGAACAGGAAAGAAGATTAAAAAAAAAGTATGTTTTTCGTTGTATATTATGAATTTTTTGCTGCTGAAGATTAAAAGAATACGTTGCTGGAATTGTCTCTCTTACAGACATGAAATATTAGAAGAAGTAAGGAAAACTGGAACACCATTTGCTCAATGGAAAGGACCAACAGTTGTTGCATGGCTAGAGGTAGATGAATGTAACTTTGTATTGTTCATGTTCCCAGTGGCATATCTAGGCTATGGCAGGTATGTCACATGCCTTAGGCGCTAAATGAAAGGGCCCCATCTAAGCACAGCATGGATCAATTTGCATCAAAAATGGGTCATCTGTAATTTTCATGCAGTGTTTCCATTTGTTAATTAAAAAATTAAGTAACTGGATTTTTAGATTCAAGCTATCTGAAATATAGGTGTCAAATTTTTAGACAGGCTACAATTTCTATGCTTACCATAGGTGCTTAGTTATTCATGCATGGTGTGCCTGATTTCTGTAAGCCTCATTATTGTTTTGTACAATTGAAATAATAATCATGTTGTATTTTAAATTTCAGTTATGGGTGGGAATGCCAGCCTGGTATGTCGCAGCGTGCCGTGCGAACGTTAAATCCGGTGCGATCATGTCTGCCCTTTCGGACACCGAAATTCAACGTGAAATCGGCATCAGCAATCCCTTGCATCGGTTAAAACTGCGATTGGCCATCCAAGAAATGATAAGTCTCACAAGCCCTTCGGCACCTCCGACTTCTAGAACAGTAAGTGGATATTCGAACTATAATCAGAACCTATATCAATAAACTTAAACAGGAAATAAACATAATTTAGGGTGATAATAACACAATGCCCTAAATACAATCAAACTACATCGATGTCAGTTAGCTTGAACTGATTTGATTGTCCTGGCAAAATCCCTATTAAAATACACTTCGTTTTGCTCGAACTTGGTTAACGACTAGGCCGAGGCCGTCAGTAAACGTACTGTAACGAACGAAGTTAGGGTCGTTTAAAGTTTCTAGTTTTGTTTCCCATGCTTTGTACTCTATGTTGCCTTTATAATGAATTACCAGACCACAGGAAATGTTTGGATGACACACGAGGAGGTGAACAGCTTATCGAGTCAGATGCCGTTAACGGTACGGTAGCGATATTGTCTTTGTGGTTTGCAGCATGTCCTCTTTTGTAATGACAATAACTTCATTGCATGTTTGTTTGTTGAAGATTCTAGGAATAGTATTTTATTTCAAGAGCATTCCATTCAAGTAAATCAACTGAATTTTTTTGAAAATTCGATATCTTCATTCATATTTCATTCAACGTTAACAGCATCAGAAGGAAGAGTAGTTTATTTTTAAGTATAAGAATAAATACGCTCGAAACTATGGATTTTTCGTGAAGTTTTTGTGTGTGTGTATATAAAGAATGATGTTGATTGTCAGTCTGTGTAGCATCTTAAAATTTCAAAATTGAAATCGTAGTAAAACATTTGTGCTAGTTCACTTTGCGTAGTATGGCCTCCAGTGAGGATTGAAAGATATTTCTCCCTTCCGTGTGGTTTTCCTCCTTTGTCTGTGTTGTTGGTTTCTTATGTAAACCAATGTTATGATGTTTACATATCTTTCAAGTTTTTATTCCTGGACTGAGTTGGTAGATGCTTGGATTGTTCCATTTTTTTTTCTACCTACCTAACTTAACTAAATGTTTTCTTTAAAAATGTCTTACATGAAGGAGGAGGAAGGTGGTTGGGCTGAGGTAAGATTGTCATCCCTTCCTATTTTCCTGCCTGGATTGATCTTGAACTGTTTGCAAAGCATTAGAATTTGATCTTATTCAGAGATTTCTTTGTTTAAAGTGATACACAGGATAATATTAATATTCAATTGACAGACACTAGCATACGGCGATATGAACCATGAATGGATTGGAAACGAATGGCTTCCGAGTCTTGGCTTGGCGCAATACCGTTCCTACTTCATGGAGTGTCTTGTAGACGCCCGGATGCTGGACCATCTCACAAAGAAAGATCTCAGACAACATCTCAAAATGGTTGACAGTTTTCACAGGTAGAAAACCATTTTTATCTATATATATTTATACTCCTTAGATGCTCCATATTATCACTTATATACCGTATATCCTGTATCATCAGAGCTAGCTTGCAGTTCGGAATTCTTTGCCTGAAGAGACTGAATTATGACCGCAAGGAGCTCGAACGTAGCAGAGATGCTTCGTCAGACGAAGTTAAAGGTATCCCGATTCAAAACCTTTTTACCTGAGGCTTCAAACTATAATTCATGAATATTTTCTCAGATGTATTGGTCTGGAGCAATCAACGAGTTATAAGATGGCTACAGACAATAGGGCTTCGAGAATTCGCCTCGAAAATTCACGACAGCGGTATTCATGGAGCTGTCATCAGCCTCGATGAAACGTTCGATTCTGATACCCTTGCCCTAGCTCTGCAGATACCAACACAAAATACACAGGTGTGTACCAATGTGAATGGTTTTTAGGAGAAATTATTGCATAAAATAAATGTAGTAGGAATTTTGTCGTAGGAATAAATCACAATTCTGAACCCAAACCCGTAACTGCACTAATTCTAATAAAGAGTCTTAAAATATTTCATCCTACAGCATCTATACTGTGAAGTTTTTATCCTGTTGTAAATTTCAGGCTCGTCAAGTCCTGGAGAGAGAATTCAGTAATCTGCTCGCGCTCGGTACTGATCGTCAACTTCAAGATGATGAGGCAAGCTCTCCTTTTTCATTTTTTTAATCTCAGTATATATACAGTATAAGCTTGTTATCTCGGAAGATGAAGAGACCAGGCAACTTACTATAAGTATTCTAGAACATTGTAATATTGAGGACCTATTTTATTTTCACTAATATTCACCAATATCCAATGTGCAGGATGGTAAAAACTTCAGAAGGACCCCTTCATGGCGGAAGAAATTCCGTCCGCCTGGAATCACCAGTACTACCCCCACCACAAAGCAGTCATCTTTCCCACCCACAACACGATCTGAAAGTCCGTTCAGACCTCATGAAATTCACAAGAAAACAGAAGGTTTGTCATTTGTTTGCATTTCGATTAGTGTCTGTGCCTTTCAATGTAGAGCTTAGGTTTTTAATATGCTTTTAACGTACAATTCTATCTTTTTGTTGTTTTAATGTTGCATGTAAATTTACGTTCCCAATTATGTTTTGTCTTGCAATTGGCGTCATGTGTAGTTATCTCGCCAAAGCAATCGAACCAGAAGACAAAGAAAAAAAGTTGATGTAGAGAGCCAAATTTTCTAGGTCGGAGAAGAGAATTCGCATAAGTGGTATGATCTCCTCTCCCACACTAACCAAAAATTCGTAGCTCTGATTTTCCTTCAAAAAAATTAACTTCTTAGTGAGCACTATCTCATCTTTCTTTGCCTTGCTAATTACGTTTGGAAATTGGTGATCAAAATGCATCTGCTCATAATTATGGTGGATTACTTGTCTGGAGTAGGAAGGTGTTGACACATTCTTAATGACCTTTTCATGACTATGGTACATTTTGATGTACATTGCCTCACATACAACCCTTTTATTCGTAGGATATTTTATGTATGGTACACTTAGTTTGATAATGGTTTAAATGAAATGTTTGATGCAAAAATAACCAAGTAAGTAACTAAAAGATGAACTAGTTTTAATTTGGCGTAAGTGATATTTTTGCTTGATCATGAGTAATTCAAATCTGAAATGGAAAAGAGATGAAATACTAAGTATTATTATAATAGAATACAACTTATTGTTGGTTATGACAGCTAAATTTTTAGTGATTGAAGTTTTTGGACATATTATGCCGTTAATGTTCCACCCTAGTGTTGAGCTAGTTTTAGGCTCCAGGGCTGGTTTCTGTTGCTTTCTCTGTGAAACTAATTACTTCTACTACCTATTATTAGCAGTGAAAATGTCTTGTGTTGCATTCTGCTAATGTCTTTTTAAATTCCTTGTATTTAACACTTCTAATAATTATTCATGTTTGTAAATTATTGCATGATTCCTCACTAGCATGTATGGTGAAGTTTAGAATAATTTGTAAGTTTCAACTAGATCAGCTGTGACTGGATGATTTTTCATCGTAAATAATCACCAACTCTCAAAGATGAATAAAGCATTAGTTCATTTTCAGCAAACAACACACACACAATGTTACAGTCGACCGGATGCGAAAAACTTTTGACCGGTGATTCAGAAATTCGAACATATTCGTGTTGACCGGGACAGAACGCCGGGACCCCCGAGCGCGCAGTAGGACGGCTGCTATATAGCCACGGCAATCATACAACATTGACGATTTGTTACATCCGTTATCAGCACAACATCATGACTCGCATCGCTTGATTGAACTCTCTCATCATCGTGTCATGTCTTATATCATCATGTAGAAAGCAGTAGCGGTTTTTCATACATTGTTATTATTGGTGCCACTGGCCAGTTGCAATTAGTAGCGCTCAGCATTGTCCATTTCTACTTCATTAGTTTGTATCAGTGGTCCTCAAAACCTTAAGCTATTCGAACCCTGGTAATATGTGAGTAAATTTTGTAGAAACAACAATATTTAACAAAATTCCTATCTTTGGTTAATTTCAACTTCTGCCTGCAAAACATCGTAGTTGTGCGACGTTTCTTGTGCCAGATAAAAAAAGTAGTTCTGTTGGAATACCAAGGTGCATTTTAAACTGATCCAATCAATGTTTTTATTTTGTTTCTAGCAAATTAGGTAATCCTGTATTTCACTGTTTTTTTATTTCGTACCGTCGCTTTCTATCATCTCCGACTCCCGGTAACTTTGTTTGCAAAGCACGGACCTATGCATGACATGCGCGGTAGTCGAGAACATAGACATCACACACACATAGTCTTGACAAAGTCTTTTTCTAATAATAACATTTGTAATAAATATATTTGTAGTTTGAAGATGCAGTAATAATGGAAATAAGGATATGTACATTGCACTAATGGTCATTCAACTATTGAAAATTGAAAACTATTTTTAGTTATTGAAGTACTTTATTGTATAAAAAAAACTTTTATTAGCCATACGGTGATAATTATCAAGGTTTGAAATTAGTATTTTCTGTAAAACTGTTTTAAATGAAGAGCTTTAATTGTGGAAGAATGCAAATGTCCTGTGTTGAATTTTCAGTTACTACTGCTGCTATCCTCATCTCTGTGATTTGCATAAGATTATTTGTAAAATCCATCCTACTATTGTGTATCGTTGCGTATTGCTGTGGGTCTTCATTGAAGTGATGATCTTCAACATATTTTGCATTTGTGTGGGAGATGCTTTTGTCTTAGTAGTCGTTATACCAAATCTTTTTTCTTCTGACCAAAAATCGATTGTAAATCTTGTTATATTGAAAAATCACATTAATTACAATGTAAACTATCAAAAAATTGTTTAAAGAGAGATGCTAATACACAGATTTAAAATTTGAACACTTATATGGGTGATATACTATTTATATGTTATGTTATTTCAGCCTATGAAATTGTGGCCTATATCTTTTCTCCACTTCTGGTTGAATCAGTGGTATATTCCACTTTCTCCTCCGTATCCCTAATATATCTAATCCATATATAATTTAGATAGCAGCTTTTAACCACCTATGTGATTATGTTTTTTGTAAAATATGACTCGAAATCTATTTACTGATACCATTGAGTAATCCGTTCATTATATTCATCTGTGAAGACTAAATCTGGCGCCAGAAATATGCACATCTCTCACAATATGCCGTCTCTTTCTATTTTTCCTATGTGTATTTGTTTTCGTCGGGTTCAAGTCGTGTTGTATGCGCTAGCTTACAAAGATACAAGAACGTGTGAAGCATTTTTTTCTTTCAACTCGTCATTTTCTCGTTTTTTTTTCAGTTTGTGGTTCACAGTAGCTAGCTGCCTAACATAATAATGGTACCTCAACATCAGAATATCTGTTCGTGTTTTCATTTTTTCTTTTCCATTTATTTTCTCGATTAGTACATATTCTTTTTTTGACCTTTGCAGTATTCACCATTTCGTTCATATTTAAGTGTAGTTTACGTCAAATTCGTTCATTTTGTTGAAGTGATATTCAATGCGTAACACATAATAAATGTGGCGGAGTTGCCATTGCTATTAACTGCATCGGTTAAATTTTCGTAATGAGTTGACGCTATACCATTGTATTAGTGTAAAAGGCACCTGTTCAGACCGTGAAGATACTTTAGAACTAAAAGATTCTATTACTATTATTATTCCAGAGACCTTCTAAGGACAGGGGCCATTTGTGTCATTGAAAAACTGCTGAAAACCTCGCTATAAGTATTAATCGGTGGAAGCTTTATACCTATAACCAATTTGCTGGAGCCACTGCAAGTTGTGGACTAATGGACCGACGTAGTAGGTGAAACGTACCCGGGTCGTAAAATACTCGCATAATAACTTCCGTTAGTTGGCGATAGAGTCAGCGTTTTCTGACGTCAGAAGTAGGGGGTTTCCTCATTTCTTTTTTCTTAGCATTAGAAGAAAAAAGGATCTGGCTGCTTTCTATTTCTCGGGACTTCCTCCATTGCTAACCGATTGACCCGTCTGTGTTTTGTTTAACGTAGACGTTAAACTGTTTAACAATATATAGATGTGAGTGTAATATATATTGGGTCTGTATCGAACAGTGTATAAAGATATGTAGATTGATATGATAGATAAAAACGGATAGAATTAGAACAGATAAATAAATGAGCGCTATAATTGTTAAAATCATTCTCGTTTATTAATTTGATAAAATTTGTGAGCTTGGATGACTTGCGTGCGTGAGTATCGGGGAAAGTCCAGAGGCCGTACGAGTGCCTAATACATTTGTGGTTTATGAGCTTAAGTTCAGCGGATTTGGGAATAATATTCAGTAAGAATCATTAGTAATAGTTGTTGCTAATAACTTTTCCCCTTTTTTCCAGTATTATTTGAGTCCAATCTTGACTATATTTTATTAAGATGACAAATGGAAACGAATCCCAGTAAGCAGTTGAATATTTTAAAGCAGAAATCAGATGGATGTTATGCAATACTTTATCAAGTATGACAGAGCTACCAAAATACTGTTGTATTGTAAAAAGACCTTGTGACCTCTTCTCTAGATCAACAGCATTTTGTGCTGAATATTACATTCAGGAAGTAATGTTATGCGTTGTTCATTACACATCACTGTATCATGCCTATTCCTCATACTTGCTACCAATACAGCCACAGCCTTACTGTACTCAGCCAATACTCAACTTATTGTATTTAGTATATTAGCGCTATCAGCACAGTATTTTGTTATTCTATTTTCAACTGTTATTGATGATTGTTTTATTCTATCTTTCTTATTAGATCTACGTTACTATACATTTTTTGTTATTTTTTCTGCGTCGTCACTATGTCTTACGGAAGTCGCGTCCCCACCGAATCGGCTTGCGACAGCACAACATCGGATTTCCCGATAAGCCACACCTTTTCATACGGTTTTTCGTCTTCTCCGGTAGAACACTCGGAGATATCCAGCGACGCGAAAAGTGACTCGGCTTTCCTAGAATTGTGTGATCGGACCAACAGCGATCTTGATAACGTGAAAGGGCCGGATTCCACTTTCAATGCAAGCGTAGTTTCTCCTGAATCACCTCCAGCTTACACGACCCAACAATTTCCACCCTTGTCTGAAAACCACAACGTGCATTACCATTCGGCAGGGCCTCGACAACCAGCAAATGATATGCTACAGATGGCAGTGAATTCACTTGCTTTGATTTCTCATTTACCTATCACAATACTTGGACCGACGTCCCTTGACCGTTTGTCAGTGTTATTGGATCCAGATATTTCACCTTCAAAAAATTGGAAGCACATGGCTGAAGAGATGGATTTCGATAACTACCAGGTAAAACTGAAATAGTACAATAATCTATCATTTTGGAAGTGTCCTTGTGCTAATATAACCAAGAAACCTGGGCTTGAATATCTCAAAGATATCATCTCACTAATGTTATAGTGACATCGTGAGTAATATTATACTTACATAATCCAAGCACTTGAAACATTAACCAGATCGTAGAGACTTAACCGGAAATCTTGCTGACGAAATGCTTATAAACGCAGTTGGCTGGACCTATTATGACGTACATTTCCAATTAATATAAGTAAGCGTTGAACACATATTGACTTTTGTTCAGATAAGGAAATTTGAAGAACCGAATAACAAAGCTAAAGCAGTCATAGATGCATGGGGAAGAAAGATTTACCGCGGAAAAATGCCAACTATCGGTGATCTGATCTATATTCTACAAGTGGTCATTGAACGAATTGATGTTGTTTCTGAAATCTCAAAGTTATTCTGTAAGTACCTGCAGACGAAGATGTTGTTTTAAAATTCATCCAGTAGTGCTGTATACATGAAATAGTAGTGGTGTTTGAAAACCTATTAAATAGCTGTTCATTTTCATGGGTTCAACGTATTGTTTTTACCAGTGGACGATGCCAGGCGCTCGCAGAACCGGAATGCAAATTATGCCAGTCCACTGCCGATACGCCAGCAAACGCCGCAATCATACCCAAGCCCTGGTCCGATGCCCAATTATGGCTTACAGCTTTCACCGGCATCTTATCAATCTTCTATTTCCCAATACAGCACCGTTCGCGAAGAGAGTTTCGTAAGAACGGAAAAAGAGGCGTGGGATAACGAATCTTCTCCTGTCCAGGATCCGAGAGTAGGATCGGGAATGCCGGGTAATTTAATTCATTCAGTGTATTGTGCTTCAAAATTATTCTGGAATATTTTATAATTTGGAATTAGTTCAATGGTTTTATCACACCATTGCAGAATACGATGCATTTGTTTTATGCAACATTGCCGACAAAAAGTTTGTCGTCGATCAATTTTTGCCAAACGTTGAAGAAAAGGCCCAATTAAAGTTGTGTTTCGCCGAACGTGATATGCCTACTGGAGATCTTTCATTCGATCAGCAATTGAACTACATGTGCAGCAGGTTTGTTGATGAAACATTAATTACATGCATACTAAAATAGCATCATATAAGCAAGCGCTTGAGAATGAAGATCATACACATGTGGTAGAACTAGCAAAAATAAAGGGAGTAAATCATTGTTAAAATTTTGTGCTAATAATGCGCATGGTTCAAAATTAGAATAAACTTTTGACTTGTTAGTTGGGAACAACATTTAATTGTGCTCTTGCTAAACTGTTATGAACAGAATTTCATTGTGTTGTATATGTATTTTATTTTGTGATTCGTAAATTTGATCTCAATATTTGTATTTCGTAATACAGATCCAGGAAGCTTGTTGTCATCCTATCGGATGAGTTCTTTCAAAGCAGAGAGCATTCCTGGCAGTCGAATTTAGCTATAAGTCAAGATCCAGGTTGGTTTTCCTAACTGTTGGTAGAATCTGCTTCCAATTCGTACCATTATGTCATTGTGAAACGGAGGAGAATGTCAGATGTATTTCTGTCAGGGATATTTGTGTTTGCTTTAAGGCTACGGCATTGTTCTATCTTTCATTGTAAATAGGGAATTTCAATCAGATCCACTTTCACTTCTGCAATTCAGCCACCAACCATAAAACATTCTCTTTGGCCACAAAGGTGTGCCCCTACTTCTCAATACTGTACTATTGAATTCAGAAGGTGTTTTTTCCAATTTACAATACAGCAGAGCCATAAAAAATTCCCTCATCAAAACTGGTCAAGATTTTTCAGTAATTATCTAACAACTTGATGACAGATACTTTCTTGAGACCCCTCAGTAATTTTCTGCTCCATTTCCCAGTCTTTCACACAAGGGAAGAATGGGGATATAGCACGAAGCTGAGAATGATTGAATGAATTTCCCTTTCATTTAGTCGTGTGGATTTTCAGTTACCCATATTAAAACCAGTTACTATTTTTACAATGTGTGTTAAAACTTTGCCTAATTCAATTAGCCTCGAGGAGCGCTCGTATCATCGTGGTTAAATACAAAAAGCTGAGCGTGGCGAACATTTTTGATTACCTCGGATGCTGTGACCTCACCAAATCAATGAAGGATGAATGGTTCTGGAACAAGATTATAAACGGAATCAAGAAGTAAAGTGCGTGTGGAATCGAGCGAGTCATTCTATCTGCGGATATTCATTTCCTTTTTTCCTCAACACTTTGGGGGTTTACGTGTAAGGCACTTACATCATGTCATGCTATTTGTTAGTGTGATTGATTTCATTCTTTTTACATTTTCTTGCCTAGAGTCAACTCATGGAATGAATACTAACTTTTGGGGTTATTTTTAATGCCCTTCTTGTAAAAAATTTGTTGGTGATGCATTGGTTATGATGAGATTTTAAAGTTTGATAAATTAAATAGATTTAGATTAATAATAATTGATCTTACTTTTATTGGTACATGCAATATGCCTTGCATTATTCTATTTTATTTCTTCTTGATTGTGATCAAGAATCATGTAGTAAGATGATACGGTATTGAGCTATCCTCAACTCTACAGCTATTGTAGTAGTACGTGATATTTTTAAGAATGATATCTATGAGCAGTACACTTTCTTGGTTTCCATGATACAATTCTATAATGAATACTTGTTATGCTCATAATACACATTAGTGGACTGCTTTCGTTATTTCCACATATTCCTAAACGATAGATGTATTTTTTGTTCCCTCAAAAGTCATTGCAAAATGAGTACAGCATAGTTTTTACGCTTGATTGCCTGAAGTAATTTCTATCAGTTTTACCATTTCTCTATGGATCTATATGATTTTTTATTGTTTGTAGATACCTATCTCATACCGTGTGTAAATATATTTGCTTACAAAATAGCTAAATTAGATTTATGCAATTGGATGGCTTTTGATACACGTCATGAGGTAATTTCCATTTGATCAAGTCGGATTTCGATTGGGAACGAGTCAGCATCACAATTGCGGATATTGCACAAAGAATTTTGTTTAGTGTAAACGCTTGAAATGCTTTAACAAAACGTGTCGGATGATCCGGTAAATTTCCCGATGCTATTTATAGAAATTCGATCATCAGTTTGAATGTTGAAAGACGTCATGGAAAAGTAAATCAGTGACCCGGAAAAACAAAAACACGGAAATGAAATACGTAACGTGGTAAAAATATAAGTGAAACCCCTATAATCCGGAATAGATAAGAAAAAAGATGGGAGGCCACAGAGAAGTCTTAGCCATAGAGTATGTAACTTATAGCGCAATGTATACGGCAACTATCCTCTGCAACAAATACGTTTTAACGTCCCTTGGATTTCACTATCCAACAGTATTTCAAACGTGGCAGACATGTGTCGGCCTGATTTTAATGCACTTGGTGGCTGGTTATCAACTGAAAAACGTCATCCTGCGAGATATACTCCCTTGGATTCCGGCTATGTTTCTTTACGTCGGGACGATTTATTCCGGATCTATAGCATTGAGTCAACTCCCGATACCTGTTTTTATCCTGGGGCAAAGTTGCAGCGATGTTATATTATTGCTGTGCAATAAAATGATGCCTAGCATCATAGTCCATTTCAGTTTTCCATTAAAACTTGCAGCTGCAATTGTAGCCTCTTGGTCCGTGCTTGATAAATCTCGGTACATTGGACTCGTTTGGCTTATCTTTCACTGCCTCTTTTCTGGCATATACCGTTCCATATGCTTCTGGTATGCGACGCCCCACTGGCCACATGCAAATCTAACAATCGGTCAGCGCCAGTATCTTAACTATGTCTTCGCTCTTGCCGTCCTCCTGCCATTAATGTTCTTATTGGGCCATCATGAAGACGTCATGACATTCGAGCACCTCAAAACGAACAAATTTTTTTTTGGGTGCTTCTGCAGCGGGGTGTTTAGCTGGGCAGTCAACAAAATCTGGACGAGGATATGTTACCAGGGAGTCTCTGAATCAAAGACACTTTTGACCCAGACTCTTGCCAAAGTTATCACGTTGCTTCTGTCAATGAAAATATATCCCAAACCTTACTCATGGAATCTGTGGATAGGTATCTTGTTGGGAATAACTTCGGATGTCCTGCATATAATTGATGTGAGCTACGAGACAAACGAGCCTTCACCAAATGAAGAGATGCACGATGTCTTAATTAGTTTGTGAATGAAATAATGCTTGATTTTCAGGAAAAAAGAGGTAACTTAAGAAAGATAAAGTGTTTGGTTGCTGTAATATCCCACTTCAAATATATGCCACTTAGCAGTACTAATCGCAGATAGACTATAGATCTCTGTGTCAGTATGCAGTAATAATATGTAAAACATCGTTGGGCAGCTGTGCGCTATGGTCAATATGATAGTTCTGTTAAGATTTATTTTATATGTTTATTTTTTCAGAGATAGCTATGCAGTAAACTCTGTATATGAAATTATTCACTTTGGGATATATATATATATTTGTGCTTACATGAATTAGATCCTACTGTATTTAAATAGTGAAATCATTTATGCTGAACTAGAAATATCTATGCATTGTGTGATAAGCATGGTTTGATTTTCACTCTGGTTATTATTTACCAACTACCTGGGACCGGTTTATCTACCATAGTTTACTCGTTCTTATCTGACCTTGAAATGACCCCAGTGAAAAATTTATTCTGTCAATGACCTTGCGTAATGAGGTTTGATTACTGTTTTAAATATTGTGCATATTAGCTAGTTTGATGCTACTATTTAGGTTTATTTTTTTATTTAGAATGAAATTATACTTGCCCTGTACAGGTGCTATTGCTTAATGCTCTTATCAGCATCATTGTGCATTGTTCCAATCAAAACTGTATATCTCTGTCTGGAGATAGGTTCATACAGATAAAAATAGAGTTATACTGGATATTACAAACCGCTCTTGCCCCTTTTTTATCTACCCATTGCTGTCTAATGTTATCTCTGCATAAGAACTCTTTTGACATATTTTAATATGAAGTTATAAGAACTGAACATAATATAGCATTACCCTTGCAAGAGATGCAGGATTTAAACCACTGTACCACCGTGGAATTCAATTTTTTTAGGTACCATTAGATTTACATCATAAAAGAATGTGTGGATAACTAACTGGTTCTGAACCATTAACTGTACCACTTCCACTGTATAGTATACCTTACCTCAGATCATACCCTCCATTATTAAACACTGATAAAACTTGTTTTCCATTCTTAAACCATATTGAGTGATACATAGCTTGGTAGTCGACTCATTTCCTACTTCTTCAATAACTGCTTTGCTTACTTCAGATTTAATGTTTTAACCTTCGTGCTGCCTTTTATTATTATTTCATGCAATTTATTGCATGGCTTGTTGAAACACACTGTTTTGAATCACATTCAATTCTTCATTTTGTTCCAAATTAAACAATTTCTTTCAGATTTGTTCTGCCTATGTAGAATTAACAAATAAATTGCTTTTCAATGCAATTAATCACATGTGTTAAGAATCTAGAATGAATATCGTTGATCTCTAGCATATCCGATTGTGTCGAGATTGGGAATGCAGGCATATTTGATCATCGGCGGCGGTCCGCACATGAAGATGATTGTGTCGCTCGCTGGCGGAGGCAAATGTTGACTGATCATGTCCTCGGTTACGAACCCAGAAGAGTAGGTCCAGCCTGTAATTAAGGTAAAATGCTTACTACTTATACTTATTTAAATCCTATGGAGATGGATATACACCACATCCTTGAAGTTTGTAGTATAGAATAATACAGAAACTGTATATAACTGGAGATTATCCCAAGCCCAGAAAATTGATTCGATACTTTATATGACCAAGAATAAACTGTGTGAACTAATTTGTATAGAATAATGAATAACAAATAAGTAATTTGTTGGTGTGTAACACCTGTACGTGTAAGCGATAATTTGTCTATTTGTCATCAAACTTGATGAGCTATTTACTCATCATACCTACATCCAAGTAACCCATTACCAATGCACTAGGATTTACAAGCAAATTTCAGGAAAAACTCACTAATTTATAAAGTAGTGTGGCCAATTTTTATTACCAATGTACCACAAATACTACCAATAAATTATTGATCTTACAAATTTCACAAAAAAATTCTGTAGGATATATTTTGATTTTTATCATTAAAAGGCAGCTGTACTACAGCTTAATGTTTTGGTAAAATCTGTAGCTACATTTTACAGACTCCTCATTATTTTCCTGAAAAAGTAATCCCCGCTATTAATTGAGGGTAGACAGGATTCGTATTTGCATTCTATAGTTGTACAGAATGAGTTTAATATAATAATTTTATTTCACCTTCATCAGGATTATCAAGTGTATACCAGAGCTTGAATCGATGTGGAAATGTAGCAGCGAAGTCTTCTAACTCATCTCTAACCAGAATATCTTTTTCACTCTAGATAATAGCGCAAATTGAAGTTAGTTTGATACAAAGAGATACTAGAGTCACTGTTGATGAGTACCTGGTTGGCAAAGAGCAGTGACAACCTGGTGTTGTCTTCAGGATCATTAAGGCACTGATGGATCAGCTGCAGCATCGGAGTGATTCCAGTCCCACCAGCAATCATTCCAATCTGCAAAAAATGAAGGAAACTCTTGTATAAAAACATGTAATTAATAGCTGGTCTGGGGAATTTTGTTTGAAGTACAGTGAATATAAGAAGAGTGGAAATATGTACCATATTGGGACGAGTCAGCCACCTTTGTAAGAAATTAACAATAAACAGGTTATGACAAGAATCAGAGATTGAAAAATTGGACTTCTTTAAATGCGATAAAGATCAGTGATCACAATAATGATCACCTGGCGCCTATTGATTATCAATAATTTAACCTTTTTCACTCTTTTGATTTCTGGACTGGACTTCTTATTGGCACGAATAGCGAATTTCCCGCGGTCCTTGTACACGATCATGCCGTTCGGACCACGAACATCGATGGTGTCACCGATGTGTAAGCTTTCCAGGTGCTGGGACATCTTTCCTCCATCTGGAAATTTGGGATGCACGTTTCTGAAATACACCTGCAGTAAAAATAATATATTTACGCAATTATTCTCAAAATGGGAATATAATAATGAAGCATAAGAATTTAATTACAGCCTCTCACCTTAATTACTAAATCCATGTGACCTTTGTCCGTATCAGATGTGACAGGCGTGTATGGACGGATCACCAGCTGGCCATCCATTCGAGCAGAGAGGTAAATATGCTGGCCGACAGGCAGACCAAGGATGTGTTCTCTCGTTGGAAGTGCAAATACGAAACGTCTATCGGTAGTATAATGGCATTATTATAAGGGTAATATTTACATAAACAGTGTGGGACGTACCTAGTATCATGGCTGACTATTTCTTTGTCGACTAGTCGCAGTGAATACTTGACGTCTGGGTCAACCAGAGTTATCGGTGGCCCTTTCTTTTTCTTTGACCAAGCTATGTACAAGGCAACTAGAGCGATTGATGCTCCAGCAATAGCAATTCCAAGGTAAAGACTCTGCTGGAAAAAAAGAATAATTTCCCTTTACATAAAATTTGACTATTCCTATTTTGAATGAATACTTAAACTATTTTAATGAACTTTGAATGAACTATCTTAATTATATACCAACCATGTTTTGTGGTCTCATATTAATCCAAAATCATGCGCTTGCAACCTCAGTTCCCCCCTTGTATAAGTAAGGCGTTGCTGTGGGCGTTTCCGACTTCTTCATTTAGCAACTTGGCAAGTCATGCATGACAATTAACCTCAACGCCCTTTCGCTGACAAACGTTAGTGTTTAAAAAACTAAAAGTATTCGTTTATTTTAGTTAAATCAACGCTCATAAACTGTAAATTGAATTCTATGAAACTGCTGTGGACGGTAAGATATTTTACTGACCTATTATGAGACGCTATAGACTTATATCAATCGTTTCATTCCACCCCCGCTACGTCTCTCATTTTCACAACCGGAATATTATTTGTTTTTCTTGTCGTTTTTCAGATTACAAAACGTCTTGGGAATTAAACAGGGTGTTTAAATCTTCAATTTATTTCCGTTTTCAACCGAGAGTATATTGCAAGATGAAAGGGCATACCAGGGTGGATTGAGTTGTTTTCAATTACAAATTGACATCGTGTATATGAATATCGATTTTCTCTAATGCCCGCGTGGTTCCATTAATGCTCTTGCAGATCTGCTTAAGATTATTATATAGACCTCAAATACAAGGCCAGAATGAAATTAGGAGAAGCGAGCAATACTTTGGCCCAAGCTGCGTTGTAACTTCGTAGTTATCATGCCTTTTCAGTTTTTCAAAAAGAAGAAAAGCATCAGTGTTCGCGTTTCGACTTTGGATGCAGACTTGGAATTTACGTGAGAAATTTTATACATTTTGCGTCAAGAATGATACTGTATTTATATGTTTTGTGTCATTTAATTTTCAGTTTGAATAGTCATCCATATAATATATTTTCTGCAGAGTCCCATATCATGTGAAAGGAGCAGTAATATTTGACTTGGTCTGTAAGACCATCGGTCTCCGTGAGACATGGTACTTTGGCCTTGCGTTCACTGATATAAAGCAACGCTTCACGTGGATCAAACCGGAAAAACGGGTAAATCTTTTTATACTATACTAGTAGAGAAATCTGTGAAAACATTTCTTCAATAATGTTAAGGGTCTAGGCCCGCATTTTTATCAGTTACATTGGTAACAAAAGCAGATGTGTTGCGTCAAATATTTATATGTCCGTGGTTCCGTGTTATCATATTAAATTTCGCAGCCTATCTGACCTACCGTATCATAACTAGGTTTTTTTGACCGCAATACTAAACTAGTATTTTACAGATATATATTGGATACTAATTATTTAATATAATATATACTTGATAGAGAATAATTAACTATAAATAAGATATCACTGATCTAATTGAAGTTGTATGTATAGGTTGTTCATGATAATTACACTGTTATTGCCAAAGACTTCCCATTGTCATATTGCAGTTTACTATAATATTGTAAACTAATGGGAAATCATTGTTGTTCAATAGCTCCTCAATCACGCCATTACCAAGCCCGGTATAATCGACCAAGTCGAGTTGCGGTTCCTTGCTAAATTTTATCCCGAGTCTATGGAAGATGAACTGATTCAAGAGGTCACAAGGCATCTGTTTTTCTTACAGGTACTAGTTTATACACTAGAATGAGGTAATTTCCATGTGCAATACTAGGTAACTTGCTGTTATTGGGAAATGTTTAGGAAGGTTTTTTCCGCTTACATATATACATATTCTAACATCTTGCAAGTTCTATTTATATCGGATTGCAAATACTGGTATAAAACTGTATAGTGTTCTATATATATTTTTATAACAAGTCATTGAATTTGATGTCCAGATTCAGCATCTCATTCTGTCTGAAGACCTTTTCTGTCCTCCTGAAGCATCCGTTCTTCTTGCATCTTATGCTGTACAGGCAAAGGTAAAATCTCTTAATATTGTAGCAACTAGAATTCGCCTTGAGTTAATAATATCAAAGTGTATTTGTTTCTCAGTATGGCGATTATGATCCAGAGCTTCACCAACCGGGCTTCATCGCGATCCAAGAGCTCTTGCCCAAAAGGGTGATTGATCAATTTCAATTAACGGAAAGCATGTGGGAAGAGAAGATAACATCCTGGTTAGTGGAAAACCATTTGTTATTTATAGGTGTTTAATATTTCAAATATCAACAGTTGATAAGTTCAGCTCCGTTTCGTAAGAATCAGTTTTATCCAATGTGTCAATCACAATTTTTTTATTTTTGGAAGGTTTCATCATCCTGAAATATCAAGAAATAAAAATTAAGAAACGTTGTCTAGTTTATCCCAATCTTAGTATTTAAGAATAAAGATGTGAGATATGTATACTTTTCTAAAAGTTATTTTAAATGTTTTTAAAGGTACACCGGACATCGTGGTTTGTTACGCGATGAGGCTGAGCTAGAATATCTGAAGATAACCCAAGATTTAGAGATGTGCGGCGTCAACTACTTCAAGATAAAGGTATTGTGTGAAATATAGCTGCAGACACATGATTCTAATCTCATCTCTTACAGCTCACATAATATCTTCTTTCGATTTGGTTTACTTTTATCCAAAGCATTCATTACGGACATAGTATTATTTNTATCATGTGAAAGGAGCAGTAATATTTGACTTGGTCTGTAAGACCATCGGTCTCCGTGAGACATGGTACTTTGGCCTTGCGTTCACTGATATAAAGCAACGCTTCACGTGGATCAAACCGGAAAAACGGGTAAATCTTTTTATACTATACTAGTAGAGAAATCTGTGAAAACATTTCTTCAATAATGTTAAGGGTCTAGGCCCGCATTTTTATCAGTTACATTGGTAACAAAAGCAGATGTGTTGCGTCAAATATTTATATGTCCGTGGTTCCGTGTTATCATATTAAATTTCGCAGCCTATCTGACCTACCGTATCATAACTAGGTTTTTTTGACCGCAATACTAAACTAGTATTTTACAGATATATATTGGATACTAATTATTTAATATAATATATACTTGATAGAGAATAATTAACTATAAATAAGATATCACTGATCTAATTGAAGTTGTATGTATAGGTTGTTCATGATAATTACACTGTTATTGCCAAAGACTTCCCATTGTCATATTGCAGTTTACTATAATATTGTAAACTAATGGGAAATCATTGTTGTTCAATAGCTCCTCAATCACGCCATTACCAAGCCCGGTATAATCGACCAAGTCGAGTTGCGGTTCCTTGCTAAATTTTATCCCGAGTCTATGGAAGATGAACTGATTCAAGAGGTCACAAGGCATCTGTTTTTCTTACAGGTACTAGTTTATACACTAGAATGAGGTAATTTCCATGTGCAATACTAGGTAACTTGCTGTTATTGGGAAATGTTTAGGAAGGTTTTTTCCGCTTACATATATACATATTCTAACATCTTGCAAGTTCTATTTATATAGGATTGCAAATACTGGTATAAAACTGTATAGTGTTCTATATATATTTTTATAACAAGTCATTGAATTTGATGTCCAGATTCAGCATCTCATTCTGTCTGAAGACCTTTACTGTCCTCCTGAAGCATCCGTTCTTCTTGCATCTTATGCTGTACAGGCAAAGGTAAAATCTCTTAATATTGTAGCAACTAGAATTCGCCTTGAGTTAATAATATCAAAGTGTATTTGTTTCTCAGTATGGCGATTATGATCCAGAGCTTCACCAACCGGGCTTCATCGCGATCCAAGAGCTCTTGCCCAAAAGGGTGATTGATCAATTTCAATTAACGGAAAGCATGTGGGAAGAGAAGATAACATCCTGGTTAGTGGAAAACCATTTGTTATTTATAGGTGTTTAATATTTCAATATTTCATCTTAGAATAAAGATGTGAGAGATGTATACTTTTCTAAAAGTTATTTTAAATGTTTTTAAAGGTACACCGGACATCGTGGTTTGTTACGCGATGAGGCTGAGCTAGAATATCTGAAGATAACCCAAGATTTAGAGATGTGCGGCGTCAACTACTTCAAGATAAAGGTATTGTGTGAAATATAGCTGCAGACACATGATTCTAATCTCATCTCTTACAGCTCACATAATATCTTCTTTCGATTTGGTTTACTTTTATCCAAAGCATTCATTACGGACATAGTATTATTTCTGTAGTATGATCACGTCAGTGTGTAACTTGGACTTGTATTATGTATTTGTTGATCAACGTTTTGCAGTTATTGCATGTAATGTTGAGCATAGTCTCTCCCCAGAGTATAAGTATTATCGCAATCTCCTGTTAACACACTGACTGCCTGTCCTAAATCATTCATTTCTTTACGCTAGGCCACAGTCTAGTTATCAACAAGAAAAATCTCTTGTCTCTCCACCCAAATCCCTTTTACGCTGAAGACTATCTCGATCTTAATGTGAATGGCAGCATGTTAACATAAGATGTTATTTAGGGTATAAGCTGTCAGAAAAACACATGCAATTGAAACATAAAACATGTTTGATGCAACTGTCAACGAGTTAATCGATGTTTTATTCACAGAACCGAAAAGGAACAAGTTTATGGCTGGGTATCAACGCCGTGTCAGTGTCTGTTTATGAAATGGAAAACAGACTTCATCCTATTGTGTCTTTTCAGTGGAGCGAGCTCACAGACATGTCGTTTCATGATAGCAAATTTATCATCAAGCAAAACCCTTCTCGTACAGCTACGCTAAGACGTCAAACGTCTGCAGGCACGCAAGATGAGTCGGCAGCGGCCGACATGATCGATATGAACAAAAATGATTTCATATTTTTCACTGAAGAACCGGGAATCAATAAACTGGTGCTGTTTGTTTTCATATTGATAAATTAATAATATTTTCTGGTTTGTTGACATTTAATTATTACTACTGCCTTGTAAGACAGTTGGTATATTCCTGTCGTGCTCATATTTGTGTTCCGTATTTTTGCTTCAGATATTGGATCTTTGTAGAGGGAACCATGACTTGTTTATGAAACGTAGGAGAGTGGACAGCATGGAAATTCAACAAATGAAAAGCCAAGCACGGGAAGAAAGAGCAAGGAAACAGGTAAGTTGGAACCAACTGATTCACTCAAACCTCAACAATAACTAACATGGTATGATAGGCTCATTGCAGTAGCTTTATATTATTATTTACCAGCAGATCTAAATTATCTTTTACATAGATAAAAAGGTTGACGACCTCTGCTCTATGGAGATAAATTATTAAATTCTGTTTTATGTGTAATCTTCCACTGTTGTCCTTTCATAGATGGAAAGGGAAAGATCCTTAAGAGAAAAAAGTGAAAAAGAAAAGATCTTGATGGAAAACGAAGAGTTGGAGCGCAGGTTGGATGATCGTTATCTTTTCTGATTCTTTGTATCTTTTTATTGTGATATTTCATATTTTATTTAAATTCTTTAGACTGAAAGAACTTCAAGATGAAAAAGGGGGAACCATGGAAGCATTGGTTGGAACAACATTACATTTAGATTATCTACGAAATTATTATTTGTATAGATGTTTATGGCTTCACTAAAATACAGTGATTAAATGTTGTGTATGACAGAGGCGGTCGGAGGAAACAGCAGAGTTGCTGGCAGAAAAAGCAAAAGTAGCAGAGGAAGAAGCAATGCTATTGAAACGAAAGACGATCCATGCGGAACAAGAAATGCAAAGGGTCAAGATGGAATTTGCAAAGGTGGATACCAATTTTTTTGGACTTTCGGGAAATGGTATCTCTTCTTAGCTTTTCTACATATTCTCGTGTTATCCAGACTCAAGAAGCAAATATACAACTGCAACAAAAACTGCAAAACTGTGATCAAGTTACACATCAGCTGCTGCAAGATTCTCAGGCAAAGTAAGAATTATCACAGCTCGCTGTAACATGTTAATTTGCTATTTAAATGTGTCGAGAGTCATTTATTATATCAAATCAAATCTGTCATCAAATGGATTTATATAGATCTGTGGAGGCTGACAATTTGAGAGAAGACTTAAGAAGAGCAGAACAAGCCCAAGCTGAAACTAAAGAGAAATTATCCCAAATAACTTATACATCAGTAAGTGTCTTACAGGGCTATGAAGTCTATCATTTTTGAACACAATTAAAGAAATCATTAGGGCTAAGCAGTAGCTGTGAAATTTATTCATCTTAGTTTATTTCCAAATTGTATTTTTCAATTTGGGATTTGAGTTTTCAATAATTATGTACAGTTACATCTAGACCCACATATGAATTAAAAGATATTCATTGAATTTTAAATCGTCACAGCCTTCCAATTCACTCGATATGAGCAATGCCGCCTATATGCGTAGCAGTACGGGGAACGGCATTGGAGGACCGCTGTTGTCTTCGACTCCGTCTACTAGTCTTCCGCCTGCGGCACATCTCCTCAGCCATAATGGGTCGTCTCCAAACTTGAGCGGAGGTCAGGTGAATAGTTTTCATTTACAAAATGTTGCTGTGCCGCCGATAAACAGCAACAACAACGGGTCACCTCCGTTGCATCCAGGCGGCAATTCCGCAGGATTGTTTGTAATGTCTTCCCCGGATCATGCCACTGCCATGACGACATCATCCTCATCATCTCAAGGAAGTAACGCATACATGCAGCAACTCACGCAAGAAATTGAAAAAGAAAGGTCCGTTTTCGATATCGAATTATTAGTAGTTTAGTCCAGCTTTTTAAACCGAATACTTTGCCTTAGCAGGGTTGAATATCAAGCAAAGAGTCGTCACATAGAACAGCAGCTGGCGGCTCTTAAATTTGAAATTGAAGATTTGAAAGTCGATGAAAAAATGACTCCATTCGATCACTTCCATACCGAGAACTCTTTGAAAGGAGGTTCAAAATATTCAACATTAAATAAGGTTGGTATAATTTAAGGCAAGATATTGAGCTAAGCAGGATGCTGGTTCCAAATCTCTGTGTTCAATTAGCATATACATGAATCGAATTATATTTTTAGTCACAGGAAACAACTCCACAACAGCGATTGCAATATTACGACGATTTATAATGAAATTTCTTTTCATCTCAATCATGTGAGGATTGTCAGCAGTTTTCTGTTATGATTAATCGGAGAGAAAGAGAGAGAGTTGAACTAATGAGCTGTCATAAGAATATCAGCTTAACAGGTTGAAACGGATAGAATTTCAATCCGAATTTTTCCTCATCCATCCAAACACATTATTTTACCTAAATAAATAAGATCATCAGAGTGATTGCATTGGAAATTGGTAACAATCGATCATGTCTTACCAAAATAAATGATTTTTGGTATAGCTATGTCCAACTGAACTGATTATATTAATATTCCAAGCATATCTGGATAAACTCAGCCATCACGAGAAGAAACAATCAGCACAAAATTAGTTCGAAAGATATGTGCTACTAAATGATTACTTACGAAGTCTTAACATTAGCTTCCAATATAACCTTTAAATAATTTTTTCATTCAGCTATGATCAAAGTTGCTTTGACAATTTCGTTTCTACTTATATAATGTATATTTTCATTCATATATACCATTTGTAGCAATCTTACACTTTTTGTTTGATTATTTCAATAATTTGCACTGTTATGTATTTTAATTAACTCTCCATGACCTAATATGTCTCTAATAGGTGCTCTATGGTTTTGGCAAGCAGTTTTCTGCAGAGGTGCTATCACCCCCAAGACCTTTTATATGGACGCAGGGGTTTAGAGGGGTGTTGCGAAAGCACTGAGTGTAATATATAATGTATTATTTCCTCCGTTCCTTTGAATGGCATGTTTTCTCACAAGTAGGTCAGTTCTCACAGGTAAAATTTGGAGAGAGTTTGAATATCCCTGGTTTAAACAATACAATGAATCTTTCATTGTTTCATGAACTGAGCTTTTTAAGTGTTTAATGCATCAGATTGCTTTGAAAATTTAAGTGCCAAGTCGAAAACGAATCCTGGTATCCATTCACTGTTCTGTTTCTCGAATATTCTGTAATTTTTAGCGGTGCTGCTTATACGGACGGTAGTGTATAAAATGAAACTTTTTATTATCTTTATCTATTCTATAATTAGTACACCAAGTGTCAACATTTAAATCCCCATTTTTTTTTATCCACAATTGAAACAAATTTAAAGATCATGAATCCGCTACGTTTTTAACAGGTCTTATTTTACAAGATTAGTTATTATTATCCTACCGAATGTTGCACTTTGCACGCTTATTGGTTAAGTACATGTTGTTTGAATTTAACTGTTATGAATAAGAAAATAATCACTAGCTCTAATTTACTTTTGATAAGTATTTTAGCTTTCAAGATTGAAAGGCTATCAGAGCAAGAACTGTTGATTGTTCTGATCGTCTGGGTAGCAATGAGTAGTGCACACATATGGACACTGGACAGGCAAGACAGCACTTCAATGTGTTTGTGACCGGATTTAATCAAATATTTCAATGAAGTAGTTGCACGTTCAATAGCGATGTTGCTTCCGAGGAAGTAAAATCGGGTATGATTATGAAATTGTTGAGTCAACACACTGAAGTACTGAGTAATTTGTTGGAGCACTCGCAGTGTTACTGTTCGTTATTGGCATTCATTGCTTCGCAGTTCTTAATTCAAGTAAGCCACTGCGCAGAGAGAAAGCATTTGATTTAAATATCCGGTTGATCAGTATCCTCATTAGTTGTAAAAGTGAAGGAAATCGGACTATATTGTGAATTGCGGGAATGGTATAAATCTTATTTGAAAGGATTGGTGAAGTTATGACTAACGAAACGACAGTGCTATAGAGTCGGTTAACCGTGTCATGACGAGTATGCGGCAATCTGCGATTTAGCGCTTTTAGTAAACGGAAACTGTCCAAAATTGAGTGACGTCATAACATAAATCGATGCTCACCTATTTTCCATTGTGCGTGTGCAAGTCGTCTCAGTAGCGTATACACAGAAATTACTACAATTTTCATTCCCCTTTCTCTGATAATATACAAAGTGATCTTTTTAGGTTTTAGTTCATTACAAAAACTCTAGCCCTATCGTGACTATCAGTTGCAAAAATGATCAAGGAAGAAAATGGAGATGGCAATGAAAGTTACTCCGGTTGGTCATGCTATTCAATGGACTTGGTTTTATTATGATGCGTTTATAATTTCTCACAATACCACAGCACAATTTTATTTATTTTTACAGGAAAGAGGTCACTGGAGGAAGACAACGACTCTGGCAATCCTAAGAGACACAGAGAGTCAAGAGATTCAAGAGGATACAGAAACTCATCTGGAGGATCCCATAGAATCGAACTGAGAATTCTTATTCCTATTTCTGTAAGTTCCTGAAAGTAGTGTTTTTATTGAACTATTATTCTGATGATACACACAGTTTCTCAAATGGCATTTTGAAAATGTAACAAAGAGTGTTTATACAGTCCCGTTATATAGTCCAATGCATATTATAATCTGGTGTTTTTATCCCATCCTGGTCTATCGCAAAACAAAGTACTGTGGTAATGAGAAATAAATTGGAGAAGTGGTGTCTGTGTTTAACGTAAACATGGCTCGAGTACTTTTTGTCATCATTTCATTCAATATGTCCATATTATTTCAACAGGCCGCCGGTGCAATTATAGGAAAAGGCGGATCTAACATCCGGGAAATGCGTGAAAAGGTACTAGCTTAGATAATAACATATATAGAACATTTACAATGCTGTTAGATTTGATACTGGTATTGTTATTAGTAGGTTTACTCTTTTGCAATGACGATGATAATTGTTGATTTCCCTTTCAGTTTTTATTAATAATTAATAGAATGCTTATATGATATTGCTTTTTTGTGTCTCACAAAACTTATTCTATTTTCTAATTCCACTGACCCGTGACTATCCTAATCCATCGGAATCTATCCTTTCACCTATGTGCCTATTACCCGACTATTACCGTATTTCTTTTGTACCTATCCCCCAACGACTTTCCTGAAAAAAATTCTCATTACCGAATTCCATTCGTGATGACTGCCACCCACACTCGTTGCCACATTGCCTGACCATCTGGAATGACCCCTGTCACTGTCCATGCGGATTGACCAACCACCCTGTCCCAGTATAACGCGAGCATCCAAATTCCTGACAGCCAAGGGGTAGAGCGGTATGTAAACCCTAAACAACTGCCAAGATTTTATTTTGGGTTCATTTTTCCCCAACTAATGAAGTTTTTACATTGATTTTTGATTCATCTCTTTTTCTATTCCGCAATGCAGTGTAGTGAATACTTCTGCGTTCAATTCTGACGACCTGAGTAGAGTCTGTGGAGACATAATGTTATGTGTACATGAGGCAAGTGTTTCTTTGATAATTTAGATTTCTTTTGTGCTTCACAGTTACACTTCAAAATTCACGTTTTCTGCTATGATTTCAGTCTGAAACTATACTTTAAAAGGAATAAAACATTACATGTACATGAAGTACATCACTAATGTTTTGATGCTTAGTTCCTGAGCTTTGCCAGTGTACCAGTTTTGACTCTACAACTGAGCTCACGTTGATCAATATACATTGTAAGCTTGTATTGATGTTGGATAGCTGATTGACCCCAGCAAAATCTTAATTAAAGTTAATGTGCACATAGTGCTTTTTCTGGTCCCTCCGAATTCAAGCAAATGAGTTCCTAGTGTATTTAGCAACCACTGATTTAATCCCTTAGATGTTGTCATCTTCGATGAATATCATCAGCATTTTAATAACTTCACTACCTGCATTTTTCATACTATTTTAATCACATGGCATTTAATTATGATGAAAGTAAACATACCGCTACCATCAATAATAAATGATACTTTTCTTAGCGAGGGAAACGAGCCAGAACATTCAACCGTGTATTTTTTCTCTCCATTTCTTCAAACTGTTCAATATTTAATATGTAAATCCTCTATATGGCAATTCGGTTCACTCCTGTTTGCGGTGGGCTTCGATATTATTTGCTGTGGTACTTTGTGCAGGCGCTTAGTCTAATTCTCTCTCTTCTCTCTTGCATTTAGAATTCAAATTCGAGAAATCAAGAAGTTCGTCTCCTGGTGCACAAATCGCAAGCTGGAACGATAATTGGCGTCAAAGGCTTCAAAATTAAAGAACTGAGAGAGGTCAGTTACCAGAATTTTTAAATTGAATCCTTTTATTACAGTATTCACAAGTTTATTATTATTTTCTACTCTATCGAGACAAACACCTAAATAAATTAGAACACTCAAATATAAGTCGGGTTCAATATTATTACGTTCTACTATGTTTTTTGATAGTTTCTTGCTGACATGACATAATTTTTTCCATCTTATCTTAACATTGACGGTAGTTAGTTTCTTACACATTATTTACAGCACATCCTGTTATTCATACGTCACAGTATTCTAGACGTTAAACGATGATAGAATTTTAATATCGTTCACTCATTGTTTTTCTTCTTTAACCGACTTGGTAAATTTGAATTACTTATCTAGTAAAAAACCTAGACTTCTACTTGAATATCTACAGTATATATTATCATTCTACATTCAAAAACTGTTTGAGATCCCTTTATACTTCATATTTAGGTTACCAACACAGCTATCAAAGTATATCAGGACTGCTGCCCCCATTCCACAGATCGTATATGTCAGATTAGAGGAAATAATGACACGATTATGGAGTGCGTTAAAATGATTGTCGATCTCATGGAATCGGTAGGTTTGATTAACTCTTTGTAATTTTCATGTTAATTATGAATTTCACTTGTCCATTTTTCACTGTTAAGTAAATTGAAGTGGTTTTTCAAAGTTTGAAGCAAGACATCTTTGGAAGCTATAATTTTTAACATGTAATATAGGTATATTATGCCTGTATAAGACATGGAATTTATTGTTGTAATTGTGTTGAAAAGCATTATGTATAACCGCTTTGTGTTACATGAATTAAATATCCTCAGGCTCCCCCGAAAGGCATGATTCAGCGCTACGATCCAAACAATTACGATGAGTCGTATGAGTATGGCGGCTACGGCGAGGATGGTGGATACAGCATGGGTGGAGGTGGCTACGGAGGTGGCATGAACCGGGGAGGACCAGGGATGTTCTCTGGTGGCGGACCTGGTATAAAATTGTTAAGTTGGTTATTTACCATACATTTATTTCACTTCTATTGATTTCACTTTAGGTTTTATGGGCGGTGGAAGAATGGGAAGAGGTAGAGGTGGAAGAGGGGGATTTGGTCCTCCAGGCAGGTATGTATTTGGATTCCTATTAACCATTTAATTTCGAAGTCCAATAATATAAACATAGGCAACTAGGCCTTGTTTCATAAGTATGACAATAATAGCTTGAAGGCTTTCTCCTTTTGTATTGCCATGGCATTAGTTCTTTGTGTTTTATTTTCTTATCAATAGACTGATTATCCTGAGAGCTTTCAGTGTAAATAATTTAATATCTTCAATACTTATATGGAATTAGTTTTGTGTGCTGTCATACAATATTCATAAGTTCACCTGAGTCAGGTTCCACGTTGCACCAGTAAAACCGAGGAAGAATTGTCTTCTTATTTAGCCTTTACCAATAATTTCATGGTTTCCGAAAGACCATATTACTTTTTTCTTTGGTTCTCGGTCTGTTCAATAATTCAAGGTGCTGAAAACAGATGGTGGGCATGCCTGGATATATCAGCATTGTTGATAGCCCCAAACCTTATTCAGTGTTAGCAGTCGCTTGCTGGTACTGTCTTGTGAAGTCTCTTTGTTTGTCAGGAAGGGTAAAGGATGATAATGGTGGTTTATACAATATGGACTGTGAATATTGGATAGTTATAATTGAGTAAGAGATATATTAGAGGTGTGTATTCCCAACTAAAGAATGTTTCAACCTGCTATAAAATATTAGGAATATGTAGAATGAATATGTTGTATTAGAATTTCATTATGTAATAGATTTCTTCAGGAATATGATCACATTCAAGTCAAATATCCCTTTGATCATTATTGAATAGGTCAACCCTAATTGGATGAAGTGTATATTACTATTACTAACGTTAGGTGGATTTGAATATAGTGTAATATATTGAAGAAATTCTGCCAGACAAATATTGCAATATTAATTTTATGAGTTCAAATGAAAAAGTAACTCTAGAGTTTTCCAAGTACTAATATTTTGCAATAATATTAATTCAGGTTTCTCATACATGATATTTTAATCACATCTTGTTGTTGTACTAGTAATATTTATGTTTTGTGTTTAACAGAGACTTTCCAAGAAGGGGTGGCAGATCCGGCGGCAATTTCTACAATAACGACTTCTCTGGGCAGGAAGACTTTGGGTACGATGGCTATGGAGGAGATGGAGATGTAAGCAATAAGTATAAACTAGATTTTAACTTCATGCTATATTTTACTGTCAACAGATGGCTGAATATTAATATATACCTAATAATTGTAATACAAATATATTGTGTACAATATTATTATGCTTCCGCCTATTAACAGGGTTTTTCAGGCTCAAAACGGCAAGATGGCGGTGGAGATATATCATCAACTAAGGTGGGCTCTTTATATTCAATGCTTTGTATATTTTAATACTTTGTAGAATATTTTGAAGGTTCATCATATATTATATGCAGGTCACAATACCAACTTCATTAGCGGGGTCAATCATCGGCAAAGGAGGACAAAGAATTCGGCAAATTCGCCAGGTATTAAATGTTGATTTATTATTGCTACAGTTGTCACTTTGCTTCGAATTGAGCGTAACACAAT
>QXVX01002426.1:22531-35215 GCA_013436065.1 Halocynthia aurantium | reverse complement strand
ACTACAAAGATAAAATATATCCATCTGCACATGGCTGTATATATTTGCATAAGAAACAGTTTGTTACATTATGCTATGTTAGCAAATTATTTTTTGGAAGACTAGTGATTTTGTTGTTCATCCCACTAAGACAACAAAACTCTGTCTCTCACAAAAAAATCTTGCATTGACGACAAAGACTTTTCCCCTTATCCTCTCCTTACTTCTTTCCGATCTGATTGCAACCCACTTCAATTACCACAGTGTCAAACTCTATTCTGGAGAGAAGTTTTAAGGGAAGCAGACAGAAACTGGCCACAACTTTGAGGTCGTCCGATCAATGAAAAATTATCGAGAAGTTTCTACAGATAGTTTTAATTTCTACAACTGTTTATTGTACAGTACAGTCATTGTAAATTTTTTATGAAGTGTCTGAATACGCCATGAATATGGAAACTAAATCATGTGTCGTTCAAGTATGGCTATGTATTTTCAGCTCTTCATTTCAAAATAGATTATTTCAGTGTAAGCTGTTCTTCTTACCGGTAGCTGTGTTCATCTCACATGAATAAATGTTAGTAGTATAAATATGGGTTGTGGATTTAGTTGGAGTGAGGGCTGACAATAGTTTTCTAAATACTATGCTCAGCCACTTTCCCGTATCAAAGTCCGAAAATAAATATATAATACCAGAACTTGGCTTTCGGTAAACTCGTAATATCTGTAGGTGTGAATTGACTAATCTTTGGTAATATACAATTCTGATGCGAGTTCATGTTATGTATTTTATATAATGGACATTTCATGACTTGGGAAAGACTTCATTGAAGAAGATTTAAATTCACAACCAATCACATGCAGTGTAGGCATATGCTTAAATTATTTTGTTTGTTTGTAATAAATCACTTTTTGCAGATGAATTAACATACAATTGAATTCATACCCAATATCTATTCAATTAAGGATAAAAGATTGCCTCAACAATATAAATTTATCATACTATTGTTAGCTTGAGGAAGACCCTCTTGAGTCGCAGTACACATGCTCAACAATATATACACGATGGTGGGATTCAAATTATTCAGGAACTGGATCCGGTGATTACAAACTGATTGGAAATTTACAAATTTCCATCCATACTGCATGAAAGAATGCGTTGGATTCGGGATAACTGAATTCAGGAACTGGTTCTGTGAACTTGTGTAATTTTGAGTAACTGGTGAGAACCAGTATTATCCCACCACACAATATATACCCCTGCCACCACAGGGAATAAGACTTTTCTCCAGCAATCGCTGCAATCATGTTCACCATTTTGAAAACGGTCTACTGGTGATATTCAATACACAGAGCCTAGTAGTTTGCATGTTCATGTTTTCATTACTTGTACACAATAGTATACATGAATCAAATCTGTTGAAGTCCAACTATATCCTGTTAAGATCTTACATGTTGCTGATACTGTTAGACTTTCATGCATCTGATTTCTAGTCCTATACTTAATGAATTCGAATCGACAGTTTATATTTAATACCCAACTTTGTAAGTAAATTATCGAATAAATTATATTGGCATTAAAAGTTTATGTAATACACTCGTAACGCCAATGCAATCACAAGCCAGAACGAAAATAAAATCGTATACAACAAATTTCCTTGCACAAGTTTCTTTATGAAAGCTTCAAAACATTCCAATCGATTATACAGATAAAACAGTAAATTTAAAAGAAGTCTCCACACAAACCAATAAATATACAACTTCACAAAACCCACCAAAGTAAAATCACCAACGACCGGGCCATTGCTTTTTCTTATCGGTCAAAGGAATATAAACAACATTCATTAAGTTTTTCTTTGTCACCGTCTTATCGAGTAATTTGTCCCACTGCTGAAACACCTGGGTTTCCCCAGCTGGTCCAACCGGAAGAATTAAACGTCCTCCCGGTTTCAGTTGATCAACGAGCGCTTGTGGCACCTGGTCTGCCGCAGCGCCGACATGGATGGCGTCGTAAAGTTCATACCGTTTGTTCTCCGGGTCATAACCATGGCGACCGTCACCAACTAGAAGTTTGACTCGGTTTGAGGTTAGCAGGGTGGCGTTGTCCCGCTTAACGTTATCCATCGACTTGTTTAATAGTTCGGGGATATGCTCAATACCCACGGCCATACCGTTTTCACCCATCATTCTTGCCATGCATGCAGTAAGATATCCGGTACCAGAACCCACGTCTAGTGCTCTAGCGTTATCCCTTTCTGATAATTGCTCGTGAAGAACTTCTAATGCGTACGCATGCATATGTGGGGCGCTTATAGTCGCTTGATATCCGATACCCTGGGGCGAATCCACATACGATTGACTTTCGCAGTAATGTTTGCGATCGGTGGCTTTCATCGCCTCGTAGACGCTGTCGGATTTGATGATGTTGTTTTTCCTCAGATTNTTTAAAGACTTTAAAATGCTTCATATTTCAATTTTAAAAATAGTGGTTGTTATCTATTTCCAGTTTTAGAGATAATCATTGCAAAATGGGTAACGAATTGTCACTCCCGATGGAAATGTGTACGCATTTTGACCCGGAGGAAATAGCTCGATTGGGTAAACGTTTTCGTAAACTTGATCTAGACAATTCTGGGTCGCTTAGTATCGATGAGTTCATGTCATTGCCTGAGCTCCAGCAGAATCCTCTGGTCCAGCGTGTCATCGATATTTTTGATCAGGACGGCAACGGAGAGGTGGACTTTCGAGAGTTCATTGAAGGCGTCTCACAGTTCAGCGTCAAAGGTGACAAGTTGTCAAAGCTAAAGTTCGCCTTCCGAATCTATGACATGGATAACGATGGTTTCATTTCGAACGGCGAGCTCTTCCAGGTGCTTAAGATGATGGTCGGGGTTAACTTGAAAGACGCTCAGCTGCAGCAGATCGTAGATAAAACAATTATTTATGCCGATCACGACGGAGACGGGAAAATTTCTTTCCAGGAGTTTTGCGCCATGGTAGACACTCTTGACGTCCATAAGAAAATGGTTGTCGATGTGTGAACGTTTTGTACTAAATTTTGCTTCCAAACTTCTACATTCTTACATACATTGGTTCATACATGAAGTATGTAAGCATGTATGTTGATGTCATATCCAAGACTGTCTGATATTATTATAACCAGTTAATATTTAATATTTTCTTTTAGCTGACTTTCAGCAGGGTTGGCCTTTTCAATAATGAGATGTTCTTAAATGTGATCAGTACATCTCTCAGTAGGGTCCTTTTCCTTTTTAGTGTGTGTAACTTGCTCAATGAGATTACATTTTGTGCAAATTGTTTGGAAGAAATTACGAGCACATGCAGTCTGTTAATCAGTCCGTTCATTTTTAAATGCTAAAGAGTATATTAAGTTGAAGTATACGTTTATTTCCTGTTGTTTTTTACTGCCCCTGTTAACCCTGCGACTGTGAACCTCCAAGAAAAATGTAGTGTATTAGAGTCGAGTCAATGTGAATAACTTATCACCCACTATTTTTCTGTGCTATTGGTAAAGTAAAACCTGATCGTACAGTTGCGAAAAATGAATTTTTATTTTAATAAATCACCTCAATCGTAAATTGACGAATGGTTTTTATTATTTCCATTGCACTACCATGTAAATTTTGGTATTCTTTCGGTGATAAAATCACTTACATGAGCCTTTCCTCTGAATAGCTAGGACATATTTTATACAACATTCAAAGCCTGTTGGAACATTACTGGAGTTTTTGAATGTTAATTTTGATGTTGATGTTCCGAATTCACAATCGCAGGGATAATACCATAAATTGCAACTCTAACTATTCTGTCATTATTTTTGTACTAACACCGATGGTAATAGTAAGTTTTGTGACATTGCCCTTTGTTATTCAATCTATTTGTCTTCAAGTTCAGTTAGAAGTTCTGTAGCAATGTCAAGTAAACGTCAATCGTTATCTCCTACAGATAACCTTGATTAAACAGCACCGTATATATCTTCATTCTATATAGTTGTCATATTTTTTCATCTATGTTTTTGAAAACTAAGATGCCAAGTAGATATTATAATTTATTGAATACAGGCACGGTCAGACATGTCTAAGCCCTCCACCGTAATTGATGTTATGTATTGTTTTCGGGTTCATGAGAACAATGTGGTATTTAGATATTTACATGTGTCACCATTATTACTACCTGTACGTTAAAACAGTGCAGTGCATTAATATTTGTATGTACTGCATTTTAGAAAAGAAATTGTTCAAAAGTTACAGCACTTGTATCAAATATCTGGTCACTGCTATTTTCTGTAGCAGAGAAAGCGTCAGAAATGCATGCATTCATTTTCATGCTCACAGTCTCATTTGGAAAATTTACAATCGAAGCCGTTAATAACTTAGTCGTTGTCACTACTGACAGCTGTTGGATTTATAAAATCAATTAACGCTTCAACGGAACAGGGGGAACACTTATCACTGTTGTCAGTTTCAGTGTAGTCGATCCCTTTTCTTTTTGGCAACCACCTCAACTTGTTCTCTATTTATTACATCATTAACTTGCTGACAACCAGTGGCCATTGCTTATTCATCTGCTCATAAGAACTTAACATAACAACGCATACTGAAATGTACAATCGAAAATCATTACATCTTTTTGGTTTTCTGTGTTAAACATTTTCATACTTGTGTATATTAAACCGTAGTATTCATGTCAATGGGTTTGTTTTTCATCTTAGTCTATTCAATGTCAAATTTCATGGGTTAGTATTTGGGAACCTCTGGTCCGAAATCACCATAGAATTTATGTTCCATACCTTTAACCGTTTATGTTCAATCTCAACAAAGTACAGTATTCTGAAATGATGAGAGATTATTTATTGTTTTGATATGTTTTGTGATCTTTAAACTGAGAATACACATCTGTCTCAGCAGAATCTTTTCTATTTAAAGTTTTGATTGTCAGTAGTATTCCATGTTGGTCATTAACGTATTAATTAATCTTGTGGATTGATTAGATGAATAATTCATTAGTTTGATTTTTTTGACTTCAAATTGAAAAGATTCTGTTTCACATTAGAACTTGTTTGCTTATTAGTTATTCATATCATTTCAATAATAAGTGTATTGTGCTTTAATTAAAAGAGTAATAATAAATTGAATGTTTTCTGACAGGAAAAACGATGTAAATTTACAGTAAATAAAATCTAGAATAATTTTACTGCTCGGCCTAATCATGGAGTTGATTGATTCCCAGCAGCTGGCGTACCTCATTGAGAATTTGACAACAAGCGGCAGTCAAGAATTAGATAAAGTTAATCTTAAGAAACTGAAATCAATCTGCAAAAAATCTGATGAGCATGTACATCACGTCTATCACCTCCTATTAACTCAGCTAGAAAGAGATCATTCAGAGATCAGACTGGCCGTGCTTGCTCTCATCGACGAACTGTTTCAGAGGTCTCATATATTTCGTGAGCTTTTACTAGACAATTTCAATGATTTCATAGAGCTGACGGCGGAAACCAATTTCGACATGCCGTTGCCGGACCCTAGATCAGCGGCAAAGAAGCTAATCAGAAAAGCTGTCCAGTGTGTTGATGCTTGGAACAAAAAATTTGGGCCTGCCTATAGAAAACTGTCTCTTGGATACGAATATTTAAAAGGGACGAAGAAAGTTCAGTTGGTGCATGCCGATGAGGTGCAGACAGAGATCCAGAGAAATGCTCAGGAGGAGAGGAGGCGAAGGAGAGATTTGGTGAATACAAAAAGGCTCGATAAAGCTATGAAAGACATAGATATATACTCTCCAGATATTGAAAACTGCGTTGCTGAGATGGAATCTTGCTTCATGATGCTTGTTCCTAAATTGGATAATGAAAATGAAGGTATAGATGAGGATGATATACCTGATGATGTGGATTCTGGACTGGGAACGTCCAATGTAATGCATGGTTCCGGTTTAATATCTCATGACTATAGCATCCAATTGGATTTATCGCAAGATGTATTGAATACCATAACAGTCAAAAAAAGTATGAACACCACAGATATCCTTGATAATTTGAAAGACAGAGAAAAAATGTTAAGGAATTTATATCTTACGAAAATAAAAAGATGGATGGCTTCTCTTGGTGCATGTGGAGCTCCCAGCGACACTCTCAAACGCATCATCGATCTCAAGCGATTGGTGAGTAAAACCTTAGAGAAATCCAAGGAGCTCCTGGTGGTAAGCTCAGGAACCACTGATGAACAAGATGACGTTGATGCGAAACATTCCTCAGATAAAGATGAGGATTCAGATTCCAGTGACGATGACTTCATTGAGGTTCTATCAAAACCTGTTGTGGTTTTTCGTGAAAGTAACGGTACTACCAGTGGAAGCTCGAAAAATAAGCATCATTTTCCAAATGCTAATAACAATGATGCTGCAGCATCCAAAGACACTAATATATGGAAGCCAATTCGAAATGACGATAATGTAGCGGACCCAGCATCTTATATGAGAGCGCTAAAAGTGCAGAAAGAAATCCTAAAATCAAAGACTAAAGATGACAAGCGTGTACCGGCAAAACTCAAAAAATTGCATCCAAAAAATTCAAGCAAATCTTTTGATCGAATAGAGAAAAAAGTATTTCCTAATGCTCCAATAGTTTCATTTGGACCAGACCTACTTGAGTGGGATCCTGCAATGAAACAAGAACTGAAGGAGACACTGAGCATGGGCTCGGCTAAAGAACTGGATATTGGTCACAGGTTTGTTTTTGCAAATTTACATTATTTAGGGCCCTATTGGGTAATCGTAAGCCCGGAATAGGGTTTGAGCCCATGCTTTTTTCCTCTCTGAAACAAACTCAAACTTCCATTACTGTTGATAACAATCAGTATTTTGTCTGTAGGTTCGATAGAACAATGAATAAATGAGGTAATCACCTACTTTCTTCTTTACTAGATTCTGGTCTGGAGACACAAATTCGAAAGGCGATGAAGGTGTTTCTGAAGCGGCATTAATCGCACTAACCACCAGAAGCATTGCCTTTCCTGGAGAATTTGAACCTGTGAAATGGCGATGTAGGGCCCCTTTACCCACCGGGAGACTTTGCCCTAGGCAAGATCGTCACAAATGCCCGCTCCATGGACCTATCATTGCGCGAAATTTGAACGGTGACCCTTCTGAGCCCGGAAAGTGTGACCTGGCGCTGCCTTCGACGAGCAAGACACCAGATTGGCAAGATCCAGCTTTGCTGAAAGAACTCAAAGCCAGTACTGGGATTGATTTGAAAATGCCTGAAAAAGGGAGGAAAAGAAAAACTCCAAAGAAAAAGTATGAAAATCTAACAAACATTAAGGCTTCGAAAAATACAAGTCGTTCTAGGTTGCAGAATAAAGTATTTGATCCGAAGAGTTTGAAAAGGATTGCTGATACTGTAGAAAATATAGAGACAAAAAGAAACTTTCAAAAATTTGGTAATAATTTTAATTACGCTTTGAACTGAACCTATGCATTGTGTACAATAGATTTATCCTGAACGATTGGCAATCAACTTTTGTTCTTAAATTGGTAAAGTAGAACATAGAGTTGTAAAATGTCCTGAGGGAAACACACGTAGTTAAGCACTGAATAATGAATTTTTTTTTTAGGACTTTGTTGCATTACGTATTATCTATCTAATCATTTGCAAGAGTCTCGATACACCATAACGAGATGTACTATCGAAAAACTTATATTATTATGTGAATTTTCTCAGAAACTAACGTTACTATCATAATTTATCAATACCTCAAACTAATTTATAGATTTACTATTGATATCTCAAATATGTAATTGTGCAATAATTTTTCATTGTTCGTGATATGCCAACTTATATATATTTTTGGTGTAGTTTTGGAAGAATACTTTATAAATCCGTTATGTAACACATTAGCACATTTTCGTCAGGTTTTTCTGGTTCCTGTTAATGACAGCTCATGAATTATTCAAATAAGAAAACTTGGAATGTTACTGTAGGCATTCCTAAATATACAGTGGTGAAATTTAAAGCCCTAAAATCCCGTGAAGGAAGGAAGGAAGGAAGGTCCGTTGTACTTGCTGGGCGCAGTCTGGTGAGTACCGGCGCGAAATTCAAGTTGTTACGCTATCTTGGTAGAGCATCCCCTGTATGTTGAACAATTCACGCTTTCTTACTTAGATCACGTGATTAGTATACCGCAATTTTATTGGCTAATGGCAAGATTAGAACAAATCGAAATTAATTCGAGAAATATTCGATCGAACAGCATTGCAGAGTGATCTTGAAAATTGCAGTGCCTGCGAACTACTTGTAATAGCACGAATATAGATCCTTGTTACTGGATGAAGATTATTTTCCAATCACATATTTCCAGTGCAGTTGAAATACCAGCCTGTCGTACAGTATATAAATGTGAGGCGAACTGTATTTACAAGTGAAATAACTCATCAAACAGGGTTGTTGGGTATGTTGAGATAGCGATTTCCCTGAACTTCAATTCAAACCGACCCCACTTATTTCGCGATGTCATTCCATGGACCCCAACAATCGCGTTATAGCGGGGATCCATTGTACTACAATCCATCGCTTTCGTATTGACATAATCTTTCACATAAACAAACACACATAATTACATTGTAGTGTCTACTTAATTGCGTCGGTTGTCATGTGAAATAAAAGACGAAGTATTGTCGAGTGTTGTTAAGGATGGACGCTATCAATAGGCGGCTGTTGACAACTACACGATACGAGGAGATCAAATGATCTGTGGATTCCACAGAGTAAACCTGATAAGTTTATTGTGGCACTATCGGAAACAGAGACCAAGTGGTTTTATCGAGAATCGTAGATTTTCGAATTCTCAAGTGATTCCAGTTATTTATACCTTGGTAAATGTATTTGTTTAGGGATTTGTATGCAGAATAGAAAATTAGGTTTTTGCAGATTAGCTGATACGACTGCTTTTTCATCTACGGGAAACTTAGCGACTTCATATATACTTTAATAATGATTTTGCGGGCGCCAAGCAAATCAGTTCGCGCTACCCGTAATTGAGGTAACGATCATTGACTGTAATCAACGCGATCAGTGCCTCTACATTTTTACTTTTTCGTGCCACTGTTGGGAAGTTCAATTTCAGCTGTCTTTCTTTTTCCGATTTTTACGGATGAGTAAGTTCGATCATAACATTGGTACATAACAACGCGTGCCATGATCTTGACCCCCCTGGTTGCTTCCAGTTCTAATGAAGCAAAATTTACGTAAATTTAGATTATTTTAGGGAAGCATACAGTAAAATTGATTGCAGGCAATTTAATAATTATTCACAGATCAGTTCAATTACGTGAAATTAGTTGCAATGAATAATCAATACCTCTCTCCGCTTTTCGAATTAGCCTAATGTATTGAAGTCCCAAAACCATGAATTATGAACAGCCGCGGCATTCCACTCCCGTGAAAAAAAATGGAAACTTTGGCATTGGTGACACTAATGTAAGTATTCTCAACTGAATTAAAGATTTTCGTTTATTGCCTTTGCTTTCCTCTAATTTGATATCGACATTATTGCTTTTTTGGTTCAAATTAAAATTTACAATGAAAATGTAATGAAATTTAGAACACAGCTGGGAGCTTAAGTAATAGCATTGGAATGCTGAAGATGAGTGATCTAGAATCAAGCACTGTAGAGAAGCAACGAAAAGAGCTCCATCTGCTGATTGGAGAACTGAAAGATCGTGACAAGGAGCTAAATGACATGGTTGCTGCACACCAACAACAAATTGCAGCATGGGAGAAAGACAGACAAAGAGTTTCCCTTCTTGAAAAGAAATGTGGCAAATTTGAAGGTGTACATCCTCATATTTTCATAAATTGAACTTGGGATGTTAGTTTAAGTGTTTTATGCTTCTTGATTACTAAGCTCCTTCTTAGGTGAGATACGAAGAAGAAATGAACAATTAAAATTACTGGTACAGAGACTTAAGATATCAGAATCACAACACAAAAGCAAGGATACAGCTTTGGAGTCAACGCAATCCGAGTTAAGGATGTTAGAAAAAGGGATGTCATCTGCTTCCTACGAAGTTCATGATTTAAAGGTAATGTTATTTATTAGTTTTATTTCTTATTTGAGAGTGATGCATGATTTACAGTGCTAATACTTCAAGACAGTACCTTGAAAGAATATAATTAATATAGAATCTATCTCCATTTCTTAATCTAGGACAGAAACTCCAACCTTAACACTTCCCTCTCGGGCATGACAGAAAGAATTAGTCACCTAGAATCTAAAGAACAGGAATTGTTGTCAATACTGAGGATCAAGGTATAATTTATTTCTGAATAGATTGTACACTTTGATATGAACACAGTGGCTTTCATGCAGGAACAAGAAATGCTCGATGCCTCTAGCCAAGTGTCTTCTTTGGGATCTAAACTACGGTGTTTGGATGCCGAGCTGAGCGAGAGTCAGCGCTCTGAAAGTCGTTTGAGTATTGAACTTCAGGAAGAAAGAGTAAAGTACAAAACAAGTCGCCAAGAACTTGAGAATTTAAAAGGTGTGGGAAAATTTATTATTATTAATTAAACTAATTAATTTGTTATTTAATTTCTATGTTGAAAGGCCCTCGAGCCTGAAGTGTCCCAAGCTCTAGATCTGGGCCTGCCTTTGAGTCCTTACAATATTAATATTCTTTTCCGAAGGGTCGTCCCTTTGCTTTCACCAGGTGGAGTATTACCTCTCAAAATCGTACGCCCATGCTAAGTCGCCCACCCCGCCCGTCTTATGAATATTATTAGACATTTCATAGTTATACCAAATAATTAGATAGTTACAATATCTATTTTATTACAGTTGAAATTATAGAGAAAACCAATGAGTTGATCTCATGTAGAAAAGAAGTCGGTAAACTGAAAGATGAAATTCACAGATTACAAAGAGATATGACGTTATATGGTAATGCATATTTTCATCATTATTATTTTCATGTATATGCCAGTTATTGGAATGTAGCAATAAAAACTGACCTATATATTCACTTTTCAAATAGAGGAAGAGATTCGCCGCAAAGATGAATTAATCCACCTGCAGAGATCAAAACAAGATCGTACAGACAAAGAGCTGGCCGCACTTAGAACAGTATACCATCATTCATTCTTGCATATATACACTTGAAGAACTTATACAGCAATTACCATTTTTTGTAGATTTACGAAAGGCAGCAGAGAGATCTGAACGTCCTTCAAATTAACCTTGAAAATTCTCAGGACATTTTAGCGAAACAAGAAGAAAAGCTGCACGAAATAAGGTACTGTGCATTTAATTGTGTTGGAAATTATAAAATTTAATCAATGAGTTCCTCATGTAGTGCAGCTTATTCATGTAGACCTGAAGATTCTAGCGAAAGATCTGATAACAGAAGTGTCAGCTTCATAGAATCCAGAGATATCAGCAGTTCATGTAGTTGCAAAATGCAACATCAGAATGATGTAATTACAGAAGTAGAAAATTTGTCAGGAGACGACAGCAGCAATTCAGGTCACTGTGTTAGCGAGTCAATTGACAGGTGTCAGGAAACTAGCCAGGAAAACACATTGCAAGATAAAAGGTGTGGTAGGGAAATCAAATCAAAAAATTCTCTGGTAGGTCAAAAGGATATGACAATAGCAGCCACAGGAAACGAAATAGGAAGGATAATGGAGTCAGTCCGGTAAGAGGTGAAGTTATCAGTATAACCGATTATGGTTAAAGCATTTAACAAATTATCATTCATCTGTAAAACTCCAAGTCCTCTGTAAATTTTAAATCGACATTCGAAGCCTTTTTGTGTCGATGTTGCTGTATTTAAATTCATGAAAATTATAATAAGTTGATAAAATTTCTTCCAGCCATAGCAGCCATGAATTGAACGATATTCTTGACAATTGTGATGATTATGGGAGTGAGACTACGAACGATTTACTGGATGAAGCTGAAAAAACAGCAACATCTGCATCGGTGTTGGTTGGAGAAATGGATGATTTTAGAGCTCAAAATGTGAGTAGATCGTGTTTATTTGTAGATAACCAACAATTACTTTTTAATAGAACAAACAGGGGACAGTAGAATTATGGGTGCAGTAATATATATGTTACAGTATTGTGGAACATATATACCTACATTATCCTGTGATCGTCAATTAATCAAAATTAAACACACATAATCCAGAAATCTCCTTATCTCAGAAATGATCAACATTAAACTTCAGATCTAGTCCTTTCTTTGTGAAGCTGCAAAAGAATTTCATTTTGTTCATGTAAAGAAGACATTTGCTTCTTTAATTCCTGGAAACTTTTCTCCATTCTATCATCGCTCTCTTTGAGAATTTGCTGATAGTCCTAGATTGTGGGAGAGATGATATGTAGTGAATATTTCATCATCACACGATCCATCACAGTCACACTTACTTTCTGCAATCCGACAGATTCATGGCACGCTTTTGCTGTCACGACATCGTCTTCATAAAACAGCATGCAGGTTTTCTTCTTTTTGTTTGGATAGATGGTACAGCATCCAATGCTGTAGTATTTCCGTAATGGTTCTGGCATCATCATTTCGACTTCTATTGCCAATCTGATCTATAATGGATTAACATTTATTGTAATTCCGAGATGTTGGTGTCAAAGGTGTGTTCAGAGGTATATGTTCTCAAAGGAAATTAGATCAG
>QXVX01002426.1:4899-22462 GCA_013436065.1 Halocynthia aurantium | reverse complement strand
CATTAAAATTAGGGAATAGTGTATGTTTCTTCCATATCTCTTCCACTTATGATGGAGCAGTGCTGCCACAATAGGGTGACAAAGAAGTCTCTGATCTTTTGTATCAGCCTATGTGAAAGAGAATTATGGTGATTTTAATTCAGTTTTCAAGTCTGACGAGTGTAGACTTACCACCAATACCATAGGATGATTCATGTTTAAAATTCTTGTGTTCAAACTATACGGCATGAGTTGCTTATCATTTATATTTCCATCTACACTGAAACAAGGAGCGGTCTCGATTGTTTTATGGTGTTCTATAGCTTTCCAGCTAACTGTACTGTACATGTCATCCAAGAATTCGAAATCGAACTTCACCTGTGATATATTTCAACTCGCATCACATATATTTCTCATTATGCCACTCTTTTCACTCGCTGTTACCTTGTAGTTCTGGTCATCTGGAGGAATATCCGATGGAATCTTCGTGCACTTCCCAAACACGTATTGTGCTGCTTCCGGCATATGGAGAATCATTTCGCGCATCGGTGTGGTTATCTCTCCTTCGCTGTTCTTTATTCGTACGTTTCTCATGGCTGCCTTCCATTTGCTGCTTTGAAGAATTGCTATAGCACATTCCTAAATATGCCTTGAAATTATTCTGCAGTCATCAATTATTCTACATGAGTTCAGTAGGAGTTTACCTTCTGGTTATTTGAGATGCTAACTTCGAGAGCGTTGTAGTCCCGGGAGCTGGTAATGCTGAGATCAGCATTGTGATCAAGCAGCAATTTGATCATGGCTGTGTGCCCGAATTTGGCAGCTATGATGAGTGCGGTTGACTGTAATAGCAGAACTCAGGCTGTTAGGCTGGCATATTTATCAATTTATCGACTTTAAAATTGATTGAAAATTTTTAACCTGATTGTTCCAACCCTGTGCATTGAGGTTGGCTCCGGCTCGAAGTAACACTTCTGCCGATTTGCATGAATTATTGACTGCACTTGTCAGTAATGGTGTCAGGTTGAGTTCATTTCTGTTAACGAGAGAAGATATACATTAAAACCTGCCGTAAATCGGTGAACCTGCAGAATTTCTACCTGCTCTCTATATTTACACCGCAATCAATCAAGTACTCCACCACTTCAGCAGCATTATGGTAGGATGCTGTTAATATTGGAGAATTGTGATAATCATCCTGTGCATTCTTTGCAGTCTTGTCCTTCCCGATAATAAGCTGAACCACCTAGAAATAACCAGAGTTGAGTGTTTTGTGCCAAACAGTCTTGGATCCTATGGAATAAATTTTTTTTCTTACTTGGATGTGATTGTTAGCTACAGCCAAATGAATTGCTGCTTGTTCCGAGTCGTCATTTTTTGCGCGCACAGTTTCGAGATCGTACACTGCCAGCAACGCCTTCACAATTTCCGTAAATCCTTTCTCCGCGGCTATGTGCAATGCCGTGTTTCCTTTGCGGTTTTGAACGCCATATATCTGTTGAGTTACCCTCGGTATCATTACCTGTTGTTAAAAGACAGCTTATTGGGTTTGACTATACTTGGGCTTTGCTGTACAAAATTAACTGGGAGTTTACATTGATGGCAAGTATGTGATTGTTCAGCGCAGCTAGGTGAAGACAAGTGTTTCCTTTTTCATCAATGTCACTCTTGTTTACTTTTTGTTCGAGCAACAATTCTATTGTAGATACATGACCATAGCTAGCAGCTAAAAGCAATGGGGTCCACTTGCAGTTGTCCTTGGAGTTTGGGTCAGCATTTCTGTGAAATAAAGACATTGAATATTTGATTTGGATATTCAGATGAATGTTCTTAACTTTGTAATACGTTTTCAAAAGGAATTCAACGATCATGTCATGGTTGTATCTGACTGCATTGTGCAGGGCTGTGCGACCGTAGTTGTTAGGTTCGTTTACTGCTGCTCCTTGTTCCAGCAGAACCTGTACTATGCGAATACAACCTCCCTTTGCTGCTTTGTGTAAAGCAGTGTCTCCGTTCCTGTCTTTCTGATAGAGTCGTTCTTTTCTGTCTTTAATGAAAAGTCCATCAAGTTTATGCTGTTGGCTTATGGTAAAAGACTTCTCACCATGTAGTAGAAGCTGCACTATCTGAAGGTGATTCTTTTCAGCTGCTTTGAGCAAGGGTGAATAAACATTTTCCAGTTTTTTTTGGTTTCCCATTTGTTTATTGGTTTGAAGTAGAAGCTTGCACATCTCTATGTGACCTATGCAGTGAATGTCATTATAAAAAAGAATCTAATTGTGACTAAGTATCCATACTCGTAATATCGCAAAAGCAATTTGTTGTCTGTCCTGTGGATACTGGACTTGAAAATACTCTGACAGTCATTCCCGACGTACGATTATTATATTTTGTTGCTTACCTCCATTTGCAGCATAGTACAATGATGTTTTTTCTTCTTTGTCTAGTAAGTTCACATTTGCCCCCATTTTAATCAGAATGACAGCAGTTTCTGTTGACCCATACCAGCCACATATGTGTAGAGGTGTAGCCCCTCTGTGTCCCTGTGAATTTAGTAGCTGCTTTTTTTCTTCAAGTTGCTTCTGTGAAGTAAGGTTATAGTTTCAATGCATTTTGGGGCACTGATCAAGATTTAGTTGGCAGTTGGATTTTACCTTGTTCTTTGAAGCATATACTAACAACTCATAAGCTGCAATTACACAGTTTGTCTTGGCTGCCCAATGTAATGATGTGTGACCGTGAATGTCTTTGATCTTGCAAAAATTAATTTAGCTTTCAATTTATATCCAGTACCTTTATGTGTGATATATTTGAAAATATTGCACCTCGATGATATTATCTTTCTCGCCAATCGCAAGCAAATACTGAACACAGTCAGCCCTTGTATCATTGAGTTCACTTATTGCTTTATCCCCCAAAATACTTCTTTCCTTCAATACAAACAGTTATAAATGATTTACTTACCAGGGTTAAGTGCTACTTAAACTTGGGGTGCAGTGATTAAACTAAGTCGAAAATATTGGTTTAGTCTGCACGTTTTTGATTTATCGTAATCGAAGGTTGTTATCATTTGGCAAATTTTCTAATGAGTTTCTATTCAACTTCCAAATCAACTCTTCTATCCTAATAGGAAAAACAAAATCTTACTTGCAAATTGTCCTCCAAGTTCCAATTTTCTTCAACAACGTCTTGGCGACTGCGGCGACATGCATAATGCAGCGACGTTGCTCCCTCGCAATCTTTTGCAACCACATCCAATAGCACATTGCCACTTCCTAGTATGACTAAACTTGATCTTATCCTTTTAAATTTTTCAAACACTGTATTTTTATCATTATCTTACCGTTATGGCTAAGGTACTTCGACTTTTCATGAAGCAATTTGCAAAATGACGTCTTAGCTTTTCTGGCTGCATGGTGGAGCGCGGTTCGGCCCCACTCGTCTGCGGCATTAATTTTCAGTGCGACCACTCTCTTCCTACACAGCGAGTTATCTTCGATAACTGTTTTCAGATAGTCCAAGTATTTTATCAACTCCGCGGCATCTCCATCCATTATAGACTAAAATATTTATAAGACAGATGGTTTAAAATTCTCTGTATTCAAAAGTAACTAGCACTTCCTATGTATAAATATTCAAAATAATATATTTTACTTGAATAAGTGATTTTTTCATCCTGGAGAACGAATCAATCGCTTTTGTGGTTGGAGCTCTTGGAGTCAACCCACGTGGAGTTGGGAAGCACTCCGCCAGCTCTACATCGTCTGTTTTTATAAAGCTATCATTTATTTTACCAGAACTTGGCATTTCATTAGTCAGAGTCCAATTCTTCCGTCGCTTTGGGTGTAATGCTTTTAGGTTCATCGTGTCTTTATAAAAAATTCTCTCAATCACATTATCTACAGATCTAAGCTAACATACAGTGCTGTATATTTTTTCTTTGTCTGTGATCTATTGGGAATTCGTATAACACGTTCAAGACAAGAGTCGAACGAAGTAGGTTTCTTGTATCCTGGTAACTGCACAACAAGTGATATTTGTGTTGTTAAAAATATTCAATAATCATTAAACCAATCAAGTCTTCATTATTTACTTTTCACACATAAATCATTTTCTGTATTGATTCGGTGGCATTCAGCAAACAGAATAAAATTTAATGGCAGTCAGACCGATAATGCATATTTATTATGTGAACATAAATGTCATACATCCTATGTTATGTTCACAAAAGTGTAGTACAGTATTCAACATGAAGTCGAAATCGTTTTCCATTATAACTGATTATTATAGTTATACAAATGATTTGAACATTGGTTTTGTAAATATTATTGGAGTATTATTACATATGCATAATAATTTTCAACGCTTCATCCTTTTCATTCATCAGTCTCTTTCGACTACCAAACTCCAGAGGCTGTTGGCAGAGTCTCGTGAAATGGTTCATAACTTAGAAAAATCTGCACTTAAACCTCTCCCTGCGTCTACGTTTCCACGGGTTAACAACGAATATCATATGTATTAAAAACTCCGAAGGCGGTGAGAAGTTTGTATATCATATTTATATGTACCATGATGTTGCCATATTTAAAGTTCTCATTCATTTTGCTTTACAGGTACTTCTCGCGTAACAACTACGATCGTTCCTCACTGTTCTCTCTTAAGATGTGCATGTATTGTAACCAGCGCACGAAGAAAGTTTAAGTCGTTGGAACTGAACCTGCTCGTTAAGTGATGAGTAATTTTGATATTTTGAATATCTTCACTGAGAACGATATAGCTTTCACCTATGCGTCAGCAGAAATCGAATTATTTCACACAATATATCATCAGCATCTAAGGTGGAAACAAGTTGTTCACATATTGTTCCATTATGAATGGATTCACACGAATCGCATTTGAGTTTTATAGCATTTTTACATACAGCATTTTACCTATTTCATAAGCGTGACTGTGTATTCAATGCTAAATATTTATATTTTATAGTTTTTAACTGTTTCTCTCAGGAGACTGAATAAAATATATTGCAGTCAGTATTTGAATATAAAGTGTTTTATATCGGAACCTTTTTCAAGTAAATATCACACAATACTGCAATGGTCTTTTGAGTAGGAAAGTTCCTGTTGTTATAGGTTGGAAGGGAGCTTGTATTGGAGGAGATTTGGAAATTATAAGTTTTACCAAATCGCCGGCCGGTTACTGACCTGATTGCGATGGATTGAATTAGACCAGTGGTTCTTAATATTTTTTACCTCATTACCCAATTCCGACTTTAACTTAATCTTCATTCCCCTCTAATCTGGAAATTTATGTAACACTGTCAATGCGACTTTTGTGCTTGTTTACTGTCAACAATAGATGCAATTTCGGGTTCAATTTTCGAGATTGCACTGTCTGCCTCACTTGTTATCGATTTTGGCACATTACAGGTAATGCATTACACAGGCTGTATAAGCTCTCGTGTAGAAAAACGCTTTCTGCAGACATTATTTTGGCGTCATGTTGAGACACAGAAAAAAGAACGCACAACTCGTCGCTGCCTCACCTTGGGTTTATGCCTTGAATTTGATCTATTAAATTGAAATATTAAAAATTATTGGAATTACACAAAACACATTACACAGATCAGTGGGCAATTGTCAATATTTATTTTAAGTTATCATTAATATTTTTTTTAATGATGACAGGTGAGCACGTCCCTGGTGAGGCCTTATTTCCCACCTGCAACCTTTGTTATTCTCCAGTAGTGGGGCCCCATAGGTTAAGAAGGTTAAGAACCACCACACAAATTAGTCATTTTATTTACTTTTAGGAAGCACAGTGCGAGCGACCTGAACAATAAACTCCGTAAAGATTTCAAGAGTCCAAACGCAGCTTCAAACAGCAAAGTTGATACTATAGCCGATATAGCGAATCTCATTGCATACATCTGGCTCACCCGAACAGCTGATTAATCGTGTTTTACTTAGGGTGATATTATTTAACCATTAGCACAATAAAGATCAACATTCCTGTTTGAAGCTGTGTTTGGATTCTTGAAATGTTTACGGAGTTTATTGTCCAGGTCGATCGCACTGTGATTCATAAAAGTAAATAAAATGACTGATTTGTGTACTCCTTGTAAATGTAATGTATCCTTAGCTAATTGTCGTCCTTTACAGATAACCTGAAAGAATGTGGTTCTCTTTTCCGATAACATGGTTTATTTTGTACAGATTACACAGTCAACAAACCAAAATCGCGACGTGATCTTTTAACAATAGATGAACGAGAAAAATTATTTCGTCTGCGAACTACCTGTTTTGTCATTCATAACGGGTTATCACATGATAATAAGTTTTCTATTGCAGAATGAGTTGATTGAAAAGTATTTGAAACTATAGTGGTGCCACGTACTTCGTACTTGATCTGTTCTAGGAGGTCGTTCAAACTCTGAATTGTTTCAACTCCGAATCAATTTTTCCCATTTGAAATAATGGAAAGTGAATTAATTCGTTTCCAGATCCTAATCTGAACCCATTTCCATAAATTTCTTCGAAATCTGTTAGTTTGAACTGATTTGATGCTACAGTACTGACAAATCTCTATCAAACATGTATTCAACTTCGTTTTGCTCGAACTCGGTTAATGGTTAGTCCGAGACTCCGAGTCCTTTTACAGCTCAAAGTCCTCTTTAGCGCCATTGATGAATCCACTGACACTTTTAATCATTTTTGTTCTAAGGTCAAATATCACGGTTCAGTGGTTGTTGTATGTAAACGAAAATTTACTGTGAAGTACTGTATATCATCTGTATATTTTTAGTTAAAAAGACCGACAACAAATGGATTATTTAGTTATATTCTTGATTTACTAGTTTTAATTGGCCGATTTCGTGCTGACAAATTCGATGTAATTGCAGACAGCATGATTAGAATTAAGAGCTTCTCATCTATTTCTCGCTCGAACACGTGTAGTTTATTCTGTCGATATTTGAGAACTCGACGGCCAACACTTCCCGAAAATTTGACCAGCAGTCAATCACCCTCGAATAAAATCGAAGATGAAGACATCCTGAATCTGCAAAGCATTAATACAGATAGAAAGCATTCGGCTGGGAACCGATTTCGGAAAGAATACAATGTAAACAATACAGAAGAACGAAGAGACACTGAAAGTGCAAATGTCGATCTGGACATAACAGAATTGAAGATAGAGGAGATAGTGAAAGAAAAACCCAAGAAATATGGAATTCACATTGCCGAAAAAATGCGCAGAGAAAAGAAGGAAAAAGAAACTGGTACTGCGGAGAAAAATGAAAAAAAATCTGTGAGGCTCAAACCCACAGATATCAGCAGGTGGGATACGATCGAGGCCGCTAAATATCTCAGAAAGAGAGTGCTGTATGCTGATAAACAACTTGTCATCTTGAATAAACCGTACGGGATTCCCGCACATGGTAATTCATTTGCTAGTATGTGTTCCTCACGTAACTGTATGTGGGTATACATATAACAAGGGAGTAGTGTCTAAAAACGAAAACTTTCCACCCATTTTCCTTGCCCTACAGTTTTTTTTCTGTCTTCAAATAGTTGAATCATAGGAATCTAAATGGTACGGTCCTGGTAATAAACTATTCAACATTTTAACCTACTGTTATCGTTTAGATGGGGACTCCGTCAACATGAGCCTGAAATCCTGTCTGCCAGTTCTATCTAAAATGATATATGGAATCAATACATCGATACCTTTGCATCTTTGTAACAGACTTGACAAGGGAACGACTGGTATCACGGTCTGCGCTGTCGACAAGGATCTCGGTCATCGAATATCTGATCTGTTCCGAGAGCAGAAAGTTCGTAGGAAATACTGGTAAAGTTCATTTTAATTCATTCACCAAACTTTAAAGTTAACTGCTTTATTCTGCAACCCAGACACCAACTGTGGCATAGATGTGACTAAATAATCTTGACCATGACATAGTTTAATATATTACTTTTTTGAATCTTTTTTTTTTTTCAGGTGTGTTACTGTTGGTGTGCCTAGTCCACTTCAAGGAATTGTTGACATCCCGTTGAAAGTATGTCATGTAGAAGCTAGACGCAAAGGAAGGGATCATATGAGGATGGTCCTGGCACCAGAACAGAAGTATGGTGTACTACTTTGAAGTATCTGAATGCCTATATTCCTCGACTGTGATGGGTTCATTACCATTTCAATCTTTTCAGACTAGACTATAATTCTGGTGACTTGGTTCAAACACGTTCCAGAAAGATGAACGTAGCACTGACCCATTATCAAGTACTGGATAGTAACGGCGGTCTCGCTTTGGTGGAACTGCAACCTTTTTCAAGTACTGCTGTTTTAAGCATACATTCATCAATTGTATCCATGCCCTTCATCGATTCTTAGTTTTTATTTCATTTTCATTCAGCTGCCAAACACCAGCTTCGTGTCCACACAGCAGACGGACTCAATTCTCAGATTCTTGGCGATCACAAATACTCAAGAAGCGATGATCTCGCACCACAATCACTGCCACAGTATGTGTTGCGAAGATTCGATATTCGGCAGGCAAGAAGTCGAGACATGCCTTTGCATTTGCATCTCAGAGAAATTTTAATTCCAGGTTTGTGTGTATTTGACTGATCTTGACTTTTTTCCATTCAACTGTTAATAGTTATGTTTTTCACTATTCTGACAGATGTTCTTGAGGACCAAGAAAAATCGAACCTTTTAGTGTCTGCCAAGTTATCAGAACACCTTTACCAGACCTGCCAGCTTTTTCGCCTGAAACCGGGATCCTCAACCGAATTCAAGTACATGCCAAGAATAAAAAAGGATGCCGCTGGTTCGAAGAACCCTCACATCGAGGAACTCTTCGTGAACCCATTCGCAGATGACGACGAACAGGTTTCAAATGAATTGCAGCAAAAAGACTGCTATACCGTTTTTAAACCCAGGGTGAAAGTAAGGTTTCAGTACAGTAGCAGTGAAAAGACAGTTTAGCTGAATACTAGTTTGCATGAACATTGAAAATGGGGGCTTGTATCATAGATATCACAATACTGAGAACAAGTAGATGACATTGTAACTGGTACACAGTGAAATCAATGCAATACCCATTTTTTTTAGTAATTGTATCTTGAATATTTATGTGTAGATTCAATTGAATATGTTTGAAAATATTCTAGAGCCATGAATGTTCATTGGCTTCATTTCCGATAGAAAATTTCTTTACAAAATGTAATAAAACTTATGGTTTTCGTGTTAGATGATGCTCAATTGTTAAGTTCTTCTTGGTAAAATTAGGATTCATTCCACAGAACCACAGTGATCTATTGAGGTGGTTGATATTTCTAAGGTATATGGGGGATGACTATGATTTATATTTCCATGGTTTGCTAAAATTTGTGAAGTGGTATTCTTTTCTTTACATATATGCCGGTAATCCATTTTTCACTTCATAGGCAATGTAAATACTCCAACTTGAGAGCTAAATAAATCTCAGTTTCAGTTTCCTACTTGAGATTGAGTGCCTTTCCAAGTCAGTTATCTAGATTTGATCTTTAGACAAACAAAAAGTCATTTCGAGTCAAGTGGTGGCAATCTGTTTCTTTAGGTCCATATTTGAAGACCGAGAAGGTGATTAGAGCACAGCCTACTAATCATTTTTTCTTGCTCATATAATTGTTTATTAACTTGTTTAATTTTTAGTTTCTTTGTTGACTATTCTCTTACATACACTACTCTTTCAACGAAATCCAACAATAAATACCAGTATAGAACTTCTGTGTACACACACAATGCGTAGTGTATTAAGCTGTCGGTCATCAAGCTGACGTTTTCCCTCCCTCCGGAAAAAGGATAAGGTCACCCACTGTGTTCGAGATTACTTTTGTACTCTGTAAAAATATTTGTGTAGGCAAGTTTGTCGCTCTTTCCGTTCGAGTGCACTTCAGTGCGTTGACAACTGAACTCTTCAAAATTTTAAAAGCTCTGTTCTTATTTAGATGAAGGTACTCGTTCGTGAGGTCACATGTTTCAGATAAAATCTTTGAAAGTTCCTTCAGCCAGGAATCCTGCAAAAACGAATGTGCAACATGGCAGCGATAAGCGTGAGCGTAGGGAACGGTAACGTCATTCGCAGCAACAAACATCTTCAGTGGAAAGACGAGGATCTTGACGATGATGTTTTTATGGACAATTCGGTAAGCATCTCTATTTTCGATCAAAATCTTGGAGGAACCGCTTCATATTATCGTTAGCTTAATAGATTAATTAATTAGTTACTAATTGCAAACTGCATGATAGTTTGCTTTAATTTATATTTTGCACATTTGAGCAAGGATAGTGTTTTGTTTTAAATTTAGGTTGTTCGATTTTTTTTAATATTTAGTTTTGTGATATGCATATTTGTTCTATATACAATTTCGTAGTCATGACAATACTATGATCGTGGAATTATTTACATCATTATAAGGCTGGTATCATGACAAAACGTAGGTAAGATGATAAATGAACTTGAACTTAATTCAGATTTGCACAAGAATATGCCCTGCAAATTCCCTACCAAATGCGATCAAAATGGAGGAACGAAAGCAGATCATTTCTCTGCGAAGAGATGTCTGCTGTCAGACAGATTTTCCATATGAATCAGACATGGAAGACAACCACGATGCCATAGCAGTTGAGTCGTCTAAGCCAAACAAGCAAGCAAAAGTAACTCATAACTTTTGCTGGCGTCACGATGCTTACAAACCATGGGCAACGCCGGCAAGGCCATCTAGCCCTGTTTCTAATTATGATTCTGGTGAAGGTATAGCATATTTTATAATCCGAGGGTTATAAGGAATAATTTCTAGATTTAGCTAGAAGAGTGACCTATTCCTTGTATTTTAGAGAAAGTTCAGCGTCTTCTGCTGCATAATCGACGTTGTTCTGTTTGCAAGGCTGAAGAGGAGTCTAGGTTAAATTTGAAAAGTCGACGGGAATTGACGATATTCAAGAAGGTTAGTTAACCTGATTTTAGGTTGCACAAACAAGTTTATTTTGCTGGTGTCTCATAAAGTTATGACATAATTCATATGTAGTATTATAAAACTAAACACTGATATAATGGACAGTATTTATGTGAAAATTACCAATATGTTTTGATATAATTCTTTGCTCTTTCTCGCCTCTTTATGCGTGGTCTAACTCCACATGTGTAACTGATTAGACTTCATTTTGAATTTAGTACTTTATTATAAAAAGTCAATTAATTGCTGAAAGCCAACTGCAATTAAATATTTTCTGCTACTAAGATAGCTGGTGCTTATTGCTACACAGTCCATATGAGTAGAGGTCCAAACAGCGCTATCATCCATTGTTGCAAGTGTGTAGGAAATGACATGATATGTAATTTGATCCATTCCCCTCGAACTACTCAATAACTAAAGTCAGTTACGTATACAGAAAAGACGAGGATTTTTGTCTTTATTTAGCACCGGTTATACCCACGTATTCACCGTAGTTATGAATTTTGTTTTTAAGGTCCCGGTTGAACTGAGTCTTGCGACCATCAAACATTGTCCAACTAACCTACTTGCAGAGACCATCCCCAACTGTTCCAGTCTATGGACGGAAAGCAGAACATTTTACCTGGGAATCGGGAGCAATACTAAGATTGAAAATAGCCGAGGATTATGCCGAACGCGGCCACAAAGTGTGCCATCTCTATTCTCATTGGTAGCTTATTATAATATTCATTCGAAAATTATATCATTTTCAGTCCATATTAAGGCTTTTTGTCTTTTTTATCTTCAGCCCAACTTCAGTTGTTGTCAAACAGGAAAAAAAACAAGATCAAAATCATTGTGTATGTCTAATTCATTCCTTATTCAGGGATTGTGTGTGAATACTCTTGGTAATGTTAATACTTAATTCCAATAATTCTCGTGTATATCTTTGTGGATTTTACAGTTTGGTAGGATATCATGCTATCATGCTTTCATTCATTATATCTTCACAGGTCATATGTCTTGTGTTGAATGTAACAAAAGAAATGGACTAAAGAGAGATGTAAGTAAGACTACTTATTAGAAACAGTCTTCATTTTCTTAAAGTAAAGTATGTAGTGTTCGATTCGAGTTACAGAAGCCGAATCAATGTAAATTAACGTACATTTTTTATGGATTTCTACTTTGCAATGAGCCCTAATCTCACTCAAGTCGAGGCAGTCTTCAATAAATTGATTCAATTCATAGCACAATAAATTGCGATGATTTAATTCATCATAGTATTTACTGTGTGTATATTATTTCCAAATATTTAACCAACAGTGGCTGCTCGTACAAAGAGTGATCAAGAAAATTCCGGCAGATTCTAATACCACCCAAACATCACCTGAAAAACAATACTACTGTGAAGTGGGTTCTCAAGAAATGATATTTTGCATTTCTGAATTGAGGTCGATCGCCTACATTGAGAATATATGTTGTGAAGTAAGCCAAAAACCTAATAGAACACATCATACTATTACTATATTATATTGACTACTTGTTGCAGCATTTTCTCTCCATGTCACGTGATGATGCTCTAGAACAGAAGAGAACTGTTGAGTTACTATTTTCTTCCCATGGACCAATTCTACGAGATGATAAGTATTTAAAAGGTAATGTTGCCATGTTTTCTTGTTGTACTCACAGGTATATTTTGTGGACATTTGTTTCTCACCTTTGAATTGAATTGTTAAAGTTTGGATTTTAAATTGAATCAGAGCGATAAATTCTTTTCTGATGTATTTTCTCAATGATGCCTTTGCTTTTAGTAACATTTTTTCTGCATCTGCATTTAGGTCGAAGTATTTTCTACTTCTGCTGTCAAGAGGAAAAGACTCGTACAAAAATACGCAACGTTTCAAGTAGTTCGGAATTACCAACGATACCTCCCTCGTTATTGTTCTCTGGAAAAACCAAGGCTAAAAACCGGAAGGCAAGCAATGCTCGGAGCTACAAGCGGGCCCGTTCCAATTCCCGCAAAGCTGACTGTGCTGCTAGTTTGCCAGATTTGCTGCTTGCTGATTCCAACGAACAAAGCGATCACGATAATTCTGCTTTGCTGCTAGAAACTAATGATCAGGATAAGCTTGCAGAATCGGTATTTATTACATTGCAAGATGGCATTAATCTGCCAAGCCATCCGCTTGCTTCTGAAGATAATGCATGTGCTTTGCTTTCTGCTGTTGGTAATGCTTCTGCAACGTCTGTAAGTTAGTTAGATTAGTTGCAATTAAACTTACGAACATCAATTTTAAAATTATTGATCCCAAGCCAACATTAACTTCTGCCGCTAACCGTTAACATTAAAAACTTTTGTTGTGTAAATGCATAAATTGGTGTATCTTGCTATCATTCCCTTACAATCATTTGTATTCTTGCTGTGTAAATGCAGGAATTAATATATCGTGCAATCATCGCTTTCCTATTAATCCTTTTGAATTTTCAGTTTCATCACAAATTTTCAAAGGGAACACTTTGAACATAGGATTATACTAACTATTACAAAGTGAACCTGTATGTGGAAGTTAACTATAATCCGTAGCCTTTGAAGCTTGTTCCATTCCATGTTTACTTTCGAATTGTGCAAACACTGAATATGAGCTGATAGCTAAGTTTTATCCAAATACAGTGTCACACAGTGGGCTGTGAGTTTCAATGTTTACTTAGTTAAATCTTTGTTAAAATAAGGAACCAGTTGTATTTCTTGATACATGAATGAAAACTGAGGGGATTAGATTTTTGTATTGTTAGTTTCGAATATTACTTGTGAACTTCGCTAATATATTTGCTTTCTAGTTAGTTTTGCATTGCTTTTATGCCTTAACTAATATTATGTAGAAGTTCTGTTGTCTGCTGGTTAGGAAGACTTTATTTCCAGTGAATGTTAATCAAGTATATATCTACCACTTCCTAGGAAACAACTGGTATTGCCATACGGCAGACAAAACGAAGAGGTGGTAACATTAAGAGAATGAAAAAAGAAATGGCAGGGCGTTCGAAAACCAACATCCATAACGGAAAAGCTAAGAAGACAGTCACATTTTCTGTTGATTTACCCGAGGAGAATAGTAAAACTGACCAGCAAGCTTCTCAGTATGAGGTACATATTTTTAAAGTGTGGTGTTTTCTTTGGGTATGTGTGTGTATCTTAGCTATGTGGAAAGCACAAGTGAAAAAGACATCTCGTTACTGTCGCAAACCTTCAATCTCTATACATTACCATGCTTATGTATTGAACCATTTTACTCACATGAGTTTTATCCATATCACCATTTCCTTTTTCCATCGATAGAAGATGTCTTACAACTGCTTCATAATAGCTAAACAATGATAATGTAGTTTTACAATCTGCAGTATAACTATTATGTTTTCCAAGAATTTTAGCCAATCTGGAAGGATATGTTTGAAATACAAAGAAGGTAACGCTAATAACCTCAATCCCATTCGTGGAATTTATGGTTTTTATGTAATGAATGCCGCACCGTGAAACCTTTGAAATATTTTTATCTTGGCCTAACAACCGCTCGCATACTAGCCATTTTGTGTTTGATGGATTGATTCTGCTATTTATAGTTCAAACTTGAAGAAAACAAAGATGCATCTAGAAGAGCGAGCCTCCCACCTCCACCGAAACTCAAAATGCTCAAAAACGAAGATGATGATGATCCACCATTTCCTCGTAGGCGAAGGTAGGTCGCTGTGCGTGTTGCTGTTTTATTCGAATATTTTTATTGTGATACTTTTAAAAAATGCCCACAGGCCATCCCAAGTACTTTGCAGTTGTGTAGATATTTTTACATATTGAATCTAATATATTTTCTGAATTTCTCTCACCCATGGTTTTCTTTCTCCATCAATAATAATTAAAAACAAGAATGGCCAATTATCTACACCGATTGATCGTCTAAAAAAGACGATCCTGATTAATCAGTTTTACCGATTACCGATTATTATTTACAATTCGTATCATATAGAGTGTTACTTATCATCATAAACTATTAATATGATATTCAATTTTACATACAACAGAGAAAGCGTTGCACTGTGCTTCACCGATGTCAAAGTAGCAAAAACGAAAACAGTGAGTATTTTATAAGTTATTCTGTTTCCTGTTCTGAACTTAAGTCTACATTAGTCATATGATAACTCTTGCACAGGGAAGTAGAAGACATGTAAATTAGATGACTCATAATTGTTGTAAAACCTAATGTGGGAGGATTGTTATATATGTATTCACCAATTTTTACAAGAGCATATTTATCTTTAACCTCACCAGCATAAGCAGGCATTAGTTATTATATCCTGAGATGCAGGTTTTCATCGCAACATGTTTATATCTTGTTCTTGGGATGTCGTCAGTACAGTGCTGGAATATGCATAGATTTGGTGACTATGAATACGTTGTATCGGATCATAGAGTTAACTGGACTGAAGCTAAAAATAACTGCTCAGATTTTGGAGGATTAGCTGAAGTAAATAACGACAGTGTCAGGCTCTTCATCAGCAATATAACTAAGGTGAACGAATCTTACTGGACTAGTATAGGACTGAGGCAAAATATATCTAATAACATCTCATGTATTGCTCAATCGTGGGAAAAAAAAGGCACTGCTCTGCAATACGAAATCCCATGTAGTTCCAATGCCAGCTATATTTGTCAACGATTCTGTAATACTTCCTGGACAGATTGGTCTATTTGGAGTAATTGTTCCTCTTCCTGTAACGGAAACCAGAACAGAACAAGGCAATGCATTTCATGCAATACAACACAAGAAGGAATTTGTGATGGCCAGGCCACTGAAATGCAATTGTGTAATATTTCTTCATGTAGCACGACTCCTCTTTCAACCACTTCCCAAAAAATGACAACAACCCAGATAAGAACGGTTGATACTACTGTTCCCACTAGTACATTGAGTACCAATCCTGACACTTTGTCTACGTCTACCACCAGAACCGCTAGTAGTTCCAGTACTACAACTAGTAATTATGAAACTACCTCTCCTGTTAATTGTCCTAGTTTTGCAGGAGGCAGTTTTGCTATCGGATTCTTCATACCTTTTCTGCTTCTCATACCACTTTCCATTAAGCATTACATGCTCTTGATTGAGGTTAAAGGCAAATGGATAGGTTGGCCCATAACGAAACAAAAGGATACTAATCAAAGACCTAGTGATTCTGAAGCGAGAAGCGGAAACAGGTTATCGTTTCACAATTATGAAGACATAATAGATACAGCCGAAGTTAATAGAGAATCGCAAGTGTCCAGGCCTTCTAATCAGGAGACGTGTCTTGACTACGAACCAGTTGCGCAACGTTACGAGAATGTGGTTGCTCCGTCATATGTAAACATACATATGCCGGGTACAAGTCGAGACGCAGTCACTGAGAATGCTGGTGTAAAATCAGACGGGTATGAAGAGCCGTTGCCGATGTCAGTAGTGAAGTCGAACAAAGTTCAAACTGATGCAGTATTCAAAAATGCGATGCCATTGAGGAAGCCCAAACCAATTCCTCTGAAACCTAAACCTTCACAGATTAATTTACCAGGAAGGGAAACACTTGTTAGCAACAGTAATCAGGCAGGAAATAAGCCATTTCGAGTGGGGCAAAATAAAGGCATAAAAAATGACGAGTTTGAGAGAAAGGAATCCTCTGCACAGAACAACTATTTGAAAAAGCAGCTTGATCTCAAATTATCTAAAAATAAAGGAGCGGCTGCAACCCTGGCAGGCCCCACCACTGTTAAGCCTTCGCAAGTAGGTAAAAGCAACAAAGCAGGAGTAAAAATTGCATTGAAACCAGCTAAACCAAATGCCAACCTCAGCAAAAAAAGTTCTGAGGGAACAGAAGACTTCAATGTAATGTTAAAGAACTTGAAACCTGTTATCAACAGGCCAAAAACTTAAAAACCCACAAAACATAGTTTGGCGGTGTTATACTGACAGTGGGGTCATTTATATATTACTAAGAAACACAGTGCCGTATGGCGCCTTTCAGTGAAAGATTTTCCCATACTGTGAAATTATGATTGTTTCTCTTTTCTGCTAGCTGAATTTAATCAGTTTTAACGGCATACACAGCAGGCAAGCTTTCCTCAACATTTATGTAATAGGAATATGATATTGTTACACCATAACAATAAGAAATCTCTAACTTGAAGACTAAAGAACAATTTCCAGTTTATTCAGTCCCTTTCCAATTCTCTATGAAAAGGAATATATGCTCTTGGTTAATGTATATATTAACTTATATTCCTTTTTGAATTTAATATGCATTCCCGGAAATAGACATTTTTATCAATGTATATATATGATGAAATAATGGTGGCTTGTGAAATGACAAATTTTTCCAAAGGAAAATGGAAATAACTCATTATTAGCATATTACAATACTGTATGAAATACTTTCCTCATTGCATTGAAAACCATATATCGCCCACATCAGTTTTTCAATTTTTAATGTATCCCACTCAAGAGAAGTCTTTAGCAACAATCCGGTAATCAAAATATAATATCTAGCATTTATTTGTTCATTTATTTTATATGGCAAAAATTATATAAACC
>QXVX01002416.1:13320-41025 GCA_013436065.1 Halocynthia aurantium | reverse complement strand
TTAAGTTTTTTTTTTTTTTTTTTTTCCCTTAACGGGAAAACCCCCCCCCTGCCCCCCCCCCCTATTAGTCCGTTATATCGAGGTTCAACTGTATACGCTTCGCCTCAATTAAGTTATTGTAATAAGTAACCAGCTGTATACTCGTAATCAAAGGAAATGCTCATTTGAAGAATTATTGCACTTAAAGTTGAACTTGAGCAAAATGATAAAAATAATTGAAGAAAGGCTGACATAGAATTAACCACAGATTAGATCGCATTTAATTAATGAATTTTTTAGGAAATTGACCTTGAAGCAGATTATTTGATTTTTACTGGTAGTCTTGTAGTGGTTCGTGTGGTAGTAGTTTATTGTTAGTTTATTTCGTACTCTATCGTGTGAACCAAAATACACCTAAAAATACACTCATGATTACAAAGGAGGAACTTCGCTATCCTTGTCCGGAATTCAGAAGGTGACATAAATGACATAATGTAATACGATGGTAAATATACACTCAGTCGTACAGTATTTATTATAATGTTGTACTGCCAAACACAATCTTTGACATATACAATCTACTTCTAATACCACAATTGTATGTATTACAATGTCGTTATAGGGAGTAGAATTGTACAGCTAGTGATGGTTAATATTGTTACCTTTGGTTGCGTTATGTCGTAATGAGATACGGACGAATATTAAGTTCAAAGGACATTTCCTAAATATGATATTTAACTATGGGAGAATATATGAAGCTCAAAGTATCATTTCCTAAACATACTATTGAACGATGACTAACATGATATATATAGAGATAAACCGACTAACTAAGCGGTGGGGTTGATAGAATTAGGTTTCAAGAACAGCTGAGACGAGGAGTTGGCTAGCGAAGGGCTAGAGTGGAAATTGAATAAGTCTCGTGATATTGGTTGAGACGTGGAGAGTAAAATATATTTGATAATGGGTTCAAATGAGTAGAGTTGGATATTTGGACGGTTGTAAGCAGCGTCGTAATATTGACTTTTGTATACAATTGTGATATTAGAAGTAGACTATGTCAATGATTGTGTTTGGCAGTAAAACATTATAATAAATACTGTACATTGGAGTGTATATTAACCATCGTATTACATTTGTTTTCACGTGACCTTTTGATATCTGGACAAGGATTGCGAAGTTCCTCCTTTGTAATCAGGAGTGTATTTGTAGTGGTACTTTACACGATATAGTATCAATATCACGAGACTGTATTTGAACCCATTATCAAATATATTCACTTTTCACGTCTCAACCAGTATCACGAAACTTCAATTTCCACGCTAGCCAACTCGTCTCACCTGCTCTTGAGATCTATTCCTACCACCCCGCCGCTTCGTTAGTTGGCGTATCTATATATATATATATCACGTTTAGGAAATGGTACTTTGAACTTCATATATTCTCCCATAGTTAAATATCATGCTTAGGAAAGTTACTTTAAACTTTATATATTCTACTCCTTATAGTCTTTACTCTGAAGGTTTCAAATAATGGATACTGGGAATGGCGAAGATGAAAAAAAATTAAGAACTATCGATGATTATGTAAAAAGCGGTAGAGACTTTGGAAAATACCAAATCATGTGGAGTTGTCTCTCAATGTTCATTATAATATTTGTTGGCGCGAATATGGTAGCTAGTGTGTTTGAGGCATATGAACCAACTGGTCGCTGTGTAACTCCGGAGGAAAAGTTTGTAACCGAGGTGAAAAGAATACTTAATATTTGTTCAACATTTTGCTATGTAAGCTGCAAGTTTCGTAATTACAGAGGTGTGGTATCAACTGGACATCAGAGATGCAGAGAATGATTAGACCAGATAAAAATAGAACGAAATCTATTCTGTATCACTGCTACAGGTTAGTGCTTACTTACTGGTCACAGAAGAGTGATTTTTTTGGAACAGGTCTCATGGTGATTGAATGTGGCAAAAAATTCTAAAAGAAAATCAGCAGTTTATGTTAAAGCAACGGAAATAAGTAGGAATTATATCGTATCCTTTCGCATTTATTTGTTATATGGAATTTGTAGAACGAATCTGTAAAAAATTAACTCGACATTAAACGAATGGATAACGATAACTCATTTGGTATGTTCAATTAGTCATCTTCAGTAATTTATCTGGAATGCATGTTCTCAGTAAGCTACCCTTTGAAGATACACAACAGCTACAGGAAGACTCGTTTTACCCGATTTTACTCAACTTCAATCGGGACTAAACATATGTCAATTGATTAGAACACTGCAATAAATGCTGTTGTTGTTCACAAAGGTATCAGCTGCACACACAAAACTGTTCGATTTGGTATAAAGATCAAAGAAGAAATAACGAAAGTGTGAGTTCATTTTCGTTCAACTAGCTTTATTTCCGTGGATAATAAGTGTTGTTTTTGCAGACAGCAGTGAGTTTATTTGGTTCTGAACCCGTATCTCCATGCACGGAGTGGGTATTCGATGAAGATGTTATGCGAAACACCATTGTGACGGATTTCCAACTGGTCTGTCGTGATAAATGGGGGTCTTATATTGCCCAATCTGCATTAATGTTTGGCGTTGGTCTCGGATGCATGCTTTCTGGGATCCTTTCTGACAGGCAAGCAGTACTGTTTTTTAAAACTCCGTATGGCGATTGACAATAAGATTTAAGTACTACACTAGAATCTCACCCACTTTTCAATAGGGCATATTAAGTCCATTGTTACTTTCAACCTGAATATCTTATCTGTCACAGATTTGGTCGAAGAAAAGCTTTTCTAGTATCTTGCATCGGTTCTGCTGTTGTGGGAACAAGTTTATCTTTCGCTCCGACGTATCTTGTTTACTGTGCTTTACGAACATTACTTGGAATCTTCATATACAACGCATTTCCGATCTTGTTCGTTTTAAGTAATTCGTTATAAATCATTTTCATAATTCATTTTTAAACCAGGATAAATTTAAATCTTTTTCTACCAGGCATTTATTTGAAAATCTTACTCCAATTGTAGCACAAGTAGTTTCTTTCAGAAACATTTATAGGCTGGTATTAATTCATAATCTTTCACTAGTTATATGTTGATCAACGTTCACAGATACCGAAACTACCACAGCTAAGTTTCGCCCTCTTGCTTCCCAGATCTTAGAGATTGGATTTCCCTTCGGATTTATATTTCTCAGTGCTGTTTCTTATACCGTTCGGGAATGGCGAAAGATACAGTTGGTCTTATCACTACCCTTTCTTGCTGGAACAGTGATGTGGTGGTAAGTTCCTTTCCATTGCATTCACACTACATATCGATACATATCGTACTGTTGTATCGGTAGTATGAAAAATGAATTCTCATGGACAGGTTCATGTTGGAATCTCCTCGTTGGCTTCATTCAAAGAATCGAACAAAAGAGTACAGAAAAGTGATCAAAACTATATATAAAATGAATACAGGAAAAACTCTTAATATCGAAGGTGAGACGATGCAATAGTCAATGCATACTTCCATTATTGTTATCGCACCAAATAACAAAACTGCTTATTAAGAGTTGGTACCAGGAGAAGTGAGCAGTCAAGAAAATCACGAAGACATACGCAGTATTTTCAAAAGGCCGAACTTACGATGCGTCACACTGAAGTGGTTATATATCTGGTCTGTGAATATTCGAATATATCATGAGAAATTTCTACCGTATGTCTACAATCAACATTCCAATCTAACTTTTAATTCAGAATTGTGTCCATGCAATTTTAAATGGAAGACTTTTAATTCTATCCAATAGGATCCAATAGGCTAGCAATAATATCAAAAAAATTAATTTAGGTATGCAAATTCTTGCGTGTACTACGGATTAACTTTAAACGCGGGGGAGCTAGTTGGAAATCCCTTCTCTAATATGTGCTGGATTGGATTGGCTGAGATCGTGGCTGTTGTAGTGACCCTGCCTGCATTGAATACCATCGGAAGAAGAATTACTGGATCCGCATCCACAATTGCCGCTGGAGTTTTATGTTTATTAACATTACTGATTCCAACAGGTAAATGAAAAGAGGTTGAGGATGTTGTGAATGGATGTGGTATAATACAAACTCTGCTATTCCGGTATTATTTGTATGTTTTACAGGGATTGCTCCAATTGCAATTGTAGGAAAATTTGCGATCTCAATATCTTTCAATACTATGTACATACACACTAGCGAGATTTTTCCGACGTCCGTAAGGTTTGTATCAATCTTATTCGTCTTTTTCATACACAGTACACTGTATGGGAAAAATTTTCAGCTGTTATTTCTCTCCAGGTCCACTGGAGTTGGAATATGCAGTGCAATGGCACGCGTAGGTGGTGTACTTTCGCCGCTTATCGCTTCAACTGCGATGATTGGTGCATACCTTCCATATATTCTGTATGGTATCACCGCGTTAATTTCAGGTGAATAATAATTAGAAACCATAAATATAGTTTAGCAGACTTGTCAGCATTTGCAAATGTAACGTAGGGATACTCATGTTCACAATACCTGAAACTCTTGGTGTCAAACTGCCGCAAACCACAGCAGAGGGAGAAGAGTTTTTGAAACGAAAACGTTCAGTATGTGTGAGAATCAAGCAGTCGACATGGGAATCTGAACCAACCTGAAACTATTTCTGATTGAGCCTGCTTATGCAGATTTGAAAATGGTATTTGAACTTTGACATGGTAATCTTAATTATTATGATTACACATGAATAGTACATGGGCACTATGGAGTAAATTCATATAATTCAAGTTTACTTCTTTATTAGAACAATTAAATGAAAATACGAAAAAATGAGGGAATTTCCCATTAGGGGATGTTGTTTTTAAAAAGGGGATCAGAGTAGGATTTGACGTCCATCCGGTCTCACACTGGGCCCGACCTTGACTTTCTTTGATGGACGACGGTACTTATAAACCCTCAACGAGAGCTTGCTGCTAGTTGTAACGAACAGTGTTATTAGTTGCCAGGCATCAAGCAGATGAAATAAGAAAACTTGGTTACAAATCGTCATATTTTCGAGAAATGTTTTGAAAACAAGACTGGTAATAGATATTGCATAAATTATACATTAGCCAAGGTTACTCATAAATATTTGACAACCACCGCAACTCATCTGAAAACGACCACCTGTTTATAAATTGAGGTGACTCACAACATAATCTGCGGTATAATTAACGTTTGTACTTATTTTCTTCGTGACAAACACATCAAAGTACTAATTGAATAGCATAATAAATATCAGATACATTATTCATTAATGTTGCTTAAGAAACGTTCACGCTTGTTTTTTCGTTGTATATAAGTTTAACGTTATTATAACACTGAAAGAAATATAATTGCCTGGTTATGGGAGCGTACACAATGTTTTAGTTTTGAATCTTTCTTTCTTTGTTACGTGTGTCATGTGACTGTCTAAAAATAGCAAATATGTTTTTCGAGGGATTATTTTTAGCAGACAACATTTAGGGGGAAATAAAGGTAGCAGTTAGCGCAAGTACGCAAGTACGAATAACGTGTGGCAGATGCATCCGAGTAAGGAGTCAATATAAGATTTTGTCTTGACGGTTCATCTGTTAAAGTTTATCTGAGATTTTTGCAATTTTTTTGAGTACAAATTGTATTATGGGCACTGGACTGAGCATTTTTCGTCAATATGGAAGAGTCCGCGACTAGTCCAGTACTGTACATCACCGCCTTTGGGTTTGGGTACCGTGAAATGAACTTGAGAAAGGGTTCGACGAATAGCTCATAAAATGGGTGCATCAACTGTTAGTAAGGGAACGTGCATGCTGAGTTAAATGTCCAAAAGGTGAAGCCTAGGCAAATCATTTAGAATAAAAATGACGTGCATCCTTAGAGCAGGTATTGCAAAATGAAGATATTGAAGAGATAAGTAAACAAAAACTCATTATGAATATGATTTACGATTTGTACCTGGGATTACCTATTTTTGATTAAATATACAGGTATTACAGGTTAAAAATTAGTTATAAGCTTTTACAGCTAATGAGCATTTATCCAGTTACCGCAATAAGCGTGACCGTTGAAATGCCAATATGTTGTTGCGATACGTCTAAGAAAGAGAATGAACCACCAGAAAAGACTCCCAGCTCACAATCTTGTAGTCTAGAAATGGAGTTTGCTACAACAACGACTTGCCATGGGATGTCATACTGGTATACCAGCGATTACAATCTGCTAAGAGCTTTTTGGGTTATCCTTGTGATAGGTACGTAATACTCATTTCTCATGTCCTGTCCTATTGTACAGTAGTCCTCTAATTTCTCGAACATCGCCTGAATCTTGTCTCATTATAGTCTTTTAGTTTCTCGAAGATCAACGGGATCTTGTAATTACAACTACCCTATTTTTACGGATAAATGGGAGATGTCAGAAACGATACGCGAGTAGCTGGTGGCAAAATATGTGCTGATCAGTCACTGAATTAACAATGTTACAATGATACAATGTATTCGGTTCTACTAAATCATGCGTTTACCCCATTTTTCGGGGTTTGATCAAAGTAACCTTAAAGTTGAAATCACTATAGCTATATTTTACATTGCTTGCTTTCGCACAATAATCTACAATAGCAGGGCTGTGGCCAGTATTTGATGCATAATTGACTGACTACTAGAAACCAATATCTTTTCAGGAATGTCTTCTGTTTTGGTCAGTCAAGTCACGACTCGCGTCCAAGCTTATCTTGAGTACAAAACGAGCACAGAAGTAACCGAGAGCTTCGTTACCGCACTAGAATTTCCATCTGTAACTGTTTGCAGCTTCAATCGGTGAATCAATTTTCAAGCAAATTCCTTGGTTTATTCTTCATCTGAAAACTTTATACTGTACTGTAATATTACCCCGCCCATCACTGAAGTAAACGCAACCTACTAGCCATCTGTCCTTTCTTTATCCTTAGTATTTCTACTTGTGGTCCTTTAAAAGGGTTCTAATCAGAGATGGTCAATTATAGAAAACGCGACAATGAATACAATTTTTGAAGACATGTAAAGTAATAATTTAGGGATGGAATCAAATAGATCTGAATTAGCAATGATTACATCTAATAATATAGACGTATGTAAATCACAATTATAATGAAAAAGGGAAGAGACTAAAATAGCTTTACACGCTGGTACCACATAACCGACTACACGATGTGCACGCTACACCTACTTTACCAAAACAAACAAAATTCCGCTGTACCACTTTTTTCACACCCTGTACCCTATTTTTACTTTGCTGCTATTTGCTATCTGCTATCTATGTGCTAATGTTTACTATTAAAATACAGGTACTTTTTCACTGGAAATCAGTCTCTACTCGATGACGTGTATACTTTGAACCAAATAACGTCTCCCGAGTACATCGCATATTCGGTCGAGAATAACTTTACTTTAGATACTTCAGACTTGGACTACCTCGGAGAAGACTTCAACATTACCTCCTTCACGGACAATTATGGGTTCTCAATAAATGGAAGCAACTTGATCCAGTGCAAGTAAGACATCTATCTATCTGTTTTTCCTATCTATACAAATAAAAATAAATGTGCGTTGTGTGTGCCAATAAATGACAAGACTGTAGGTATCTGACAATACAGTTCTGTAGTATAACCTAAACATCATGTAAAAGCCAGTGCAGTATTTTCTGTAAAAGTTTTTACCAGTGAAGGTGGTCATCATTACGGTTTTACGGTTCTGTCGCTAACGTGTAGTTAAGCCACCAATTCATCGTGTTGTACTGTAGCCAACTGATCTGGCTTTCAAAATGTTCCTATTACATTTTGTAGTAAGAGTGTTTTATCTACAGATTCAAATCCGGGAAATGCAGCCAGAGCGATTTCAAGCCGATTTTTACTTCGCTAGGTAAATGCTACACATTCAACGAGGGAGACAAAAAGCGTTCCCAAAATATCCCAGGTTCCGGTCATGGGTTACAAATGGTTCTTAACGCCCAGCAAGATAAATATACGGAAGAACCATTTATTGGTGCTGATGAAGCCGGAATACGTATTCAGGTACACCATGACCATTAATTGTCCTGCATCGTTTAATCCGACATGATCTCAAGCTGGGTACAATACTTCCACCGTTTCTGCGAGGGAAACATTCCAAGACTTATCACAAAAAGTAGCGAAGCCCCATCTAAAAATGTCAATGTCAATTCTATGAAAGAATGTGTGAATAAAGGATTTTTTTTTAAATAATTCAGACACTGGTTCTCACCACCACTGACACCACTTCTTATACTGCTTTATACAGGTACATCCAAAGTACGAGGTACCAGACGTGGAAACGTTTGGACTGGCAGTACCGGTGGGACATAAAGTGTACATCGAAGTTTCGAGAACCGATAACGTTCTGATGAATCAACCTTGGGGCCAATGCGATTCCGAGTCGGAAAAGAGTTTGAAATTTTTCGACAAATATACATTATCCAACTGCATGAAAGGTAATTTACTATACTGCAATTAAACCTAACTAACTATAAATAGGATTGAGATCCCTAACCTAATGGGTGGTAGGGAAGAATATATTACTTTGCTTAATGGTCAAGTACATGATCTGCTCGTGGGAAATTCTTTCAGTGAGTTTGAATTCTTTTAATCAGAATGCTACACGGATGATCTCATTGCCATGTGTGGATGCAGACTTTATACTCAGTTCTGGGCGTCTAACATTCAAGAATGTTCCTTGAAAAACATGTCAGAATGTGCATTCGAGCAATTAGTCCTAATGAAGCAACAGGTACTTTTACTTGTATACAAAATCATGGCTATATCTCGCTTAAAACTTGTTTATTCAAACATTTACTAGTATTCAAGCGAATTTTGTGGATGCACTGTGCCGTGCTCTTTTACTAAATACGGTGTTACCGCAGCCTACGCGACCTTCCCAAGTAAATCGACTTTAGCGATCCTAGAGGTAAGTGCTACAAATCCCTGCACTTTGCAACTTTTTTGTACGGGTATTGTATCAAGTAAGTAGTCAAGTGAATCGAAGTCCAGTCAATGCCTCTTTCCTGAGACTATAGCATACTAGTAGGTTCAAGTATGATTATAGTCAGTCAAAATAATGTCTTGTATCCTGTCGAATCGAGTCTTATAATAACCCTGAATTCAATCAAGCCATCTTTAAGGAGTGTTTTTGATGAGAGGCACATTCTGTGGTGAACTGGTCATAAAGATATTTGGATTGGGTAAAAATGAACTGGTTGGTGCTTGGAAAAAAATAACTATAATTCCTACCTCTAACCCTGGGGATTCCCTGCTAAATATCAAAAGGTTTCCCCCTGATGCTTTAATAAAATAATTGAACATTGGAAGGTATAACGGCTTCTTGGGGATACCGCATGTTGTGGACTAGTGGGCTGACCTAATAGGTGAAGGAGGCTCGTAGGCTGGCTGGCTTCAAGGCAGAGTCCGCTGCTGTATATTTACTTGTAAGTTTAGTCTTGATATATGTATCTGTCTGTTAACAATGAATATACTGGGTATAACGACTATGGTCTAGTAATTATGCTTCAAGGGAAAATTACGATACCTAAACCATTCATCTCTCCCATAAATTTGTTTCCAGTTTATTTTTTCTTCATTTTAGTGACTTAATCCCCTCTTCCCATCTGCGTCAATCCATATTTGTGCTTGAAAAATCCACAACATTTATGCAATTTTGTAACAACTGGAGATAATTTCTTGTTACACGATTGGAGTTAGTGACATGTAATGATTCGACTTCATTTGGAACTAGAGCATGAATCAACTCGACTTGAATCTTTCAATATCCTCAATATTAAAAACTTGGCTTGAAAGTTATAGGCTTACAAATGATGATTTGATTACAACACTCGAATTTGGTAGTACAGAAATGTGTTCTTAAACAGTTTACATTCAATTTCTTCATTATTTACAAGACTACTTTTGAAACCGATGCCCAGACCATTAGAGATAATGCTATAGAGATAGAAGTATACTTCGGGTCGCTCAGTTATCACACATTTGAGCAGTCGAAAAAGATAGATGAATCCAGCTTGATAAGTGATATTGGTGAGTCTAAAATATTTTATACATATGAAAAATTATTTCAAATACAAATGCGTGGACAAGCATGTCCTACAATCACACATCAAAATCAACCGAAAGGCTAAAAAAGGCCTTGGCTAAGAGTGAACTAACTATACTCGATGTACCACTCAGTTATCAACCCCCTTGATTTGCAATTCCGGCTGTCGAACTTATAGGCTGTTTTATAATTAATCTTTCCAGTGTGTATATAGTACAGAACATTGTCATCAAGTGACTAGAGCAGTGGTTCCCATACTTTTTAGGTATGTGGCCCAGTTGTTGCCAAACAAATGTCATTGCTTTAACAACCTTTCAGTTTTCATGCAAAGTTCTGTTTTGTGTGTTGTGTTTTTACATTTTAGCTACAAGAAACAATACAGTACCCTCAAATACGGATGCCCACAGAACACAAATATATAAAGGTTTATAATCAGAAAGGAGCACAGCACATAGTCTGTTCAAAATAGCTCTGTGGCCCACTGAAAATGTCTTCGCGGCGCACTAATGGGCCATGGCCCCCAATTTGGCAACCACTGGACTAGAGTATTTTTTAAAAAACAATACTCTTTACTCGCTACATAAAGATAGATAGCAGTTAACTCCAAAACCTGTACTCCATAATATTCAATTTCGCATCGATCATAATTTCTCTGCTTTCCATAATCGCAATGTTGTATTTCAATAGGTGGACAGTTAGGCCTTTGGGTTGGAATGAGTTCGATCACGCTAGTGGAATTTTTTCAGTACTTTATTAAAAGAATTTGGCAATGTGTGCGCCAGCAAAGGTTTACTCATGTTGAAGATATAAGCAGAAACACAGCTGCTTGACTTGACGATAGGACTGAATGCTATACATCTGAGATTATTACAGGTTGAAAACTCTGTAAATTACTGTCTTATATTATTATTTTGTTTTTTGATGCCAAGCTCTACCAGCTAAACAACAGGACTTAGTAGTGTCAGATTTGGTCAATATATTTACAGTCCCTGTAAATGTGTATTATTTGACCTAGTTATTCGCAACTATGCATTGTATCTTTCCTGATAAAGTTGTTTGAAAGATTTGTTGATGACGTTAAGGGAATTTAATGCAACCACCAACAATTATCACCATCACAATGTTTCTTTTGTATTTCGGTTTTAACACCATGACTAAGATGACACTGCAGTGAGTTCCATACCAGCTTTCTCTGAATTGCCCCAAAGAAAATAACACAAGCCAACACAGTCCCTTGGGACTAATCATAAAAATATTCATGTGTTTTCAACCTATAAAAACCGCCACTGTTTCTGACTACCGCCGTCACTCAAAAAAATAAGACAGTACTCGAATAGCAGGTTTTATTTAACTCATTAAGATGTTTAAATATCTTTTACACTGAGATTTGGTGGCAGGGACTGACGAAGCTTCTCGGCCTTGTCTTTATCCTGGATAACTAGAGTGTAGAGGTACCTGCTGCATCGCACCTGGAATTTCAACACATTGTTAATGAATGTCACTGAATAATTAAACTTGTGAAGATAATCCTTTCAACCTTAAATTTGGTGTTATCTTTGTTCTTTTTGATCTTGACCGATTTTGCATCTTTCCGCCTCGCAGTCAGCAAAAAATCCTTTATTTCTTTGATTTGTTTAGGCATTGTCACGATCTAAATATAATATAACAAAAAATTAATAATTTCCTTGCATTCGGTACGGTACTATTACACAAGGGACTTTTTGGTTGCCGATATAAATATGGTTGAACATGTATTTTAAAATTCAGGTTTTCTTTAAATTGATTTGAAATAATTGAATACTTCATGTGAGTAACTTTGTGTGTAGGGTAGGGGTGAGGGGTTAACACTAATCCTCGGAAAGCTCACCTACCACCTACCTGGATTTCGGCAGTTACCATACCCCAGTCATTGTGGGGGCTATGTTCACAATATACAAGTTAATTTGGGTTCAAAGGTTAGCAATTGTTTTGGCATAATTTAATAGCAGACTAATTGGAGAATGATGACAATCATATGGACATTGGCGGGGGTGATTTTATAAACAATGGATCTTGCCCTCATTCATTCACGTTTGCAATTCAGGTTTATGTTATCTAGGAATTATTACTTTATTTAAGATCAGATATTACTGTATTAAGATAAAAAATCATTTAAATGACTTAATTATACAAACATATTATTTATATCAGGCAAACAGAGCAGAATTAACAACTTACTTTGGCTAACCACCGTCCAGAGCAAAATCCACATGAAAAGGAATGGTTACCTAAATTCCAAAACTATTTACAACCACACGAAACGGTCGCGGATATAGTATTATTTTCATGCAGGAAATCGACATATACCTTGTTGATAAACCTAACAGTTATTCGAACAAAATATATTATGATAAGTTTCACTTTTTTTTTGACTTCTACTTTTCTAATATAAAATTTCTAACAATGCTGTTTGAAGAGGAAATAATGATTTTCAAATGGCGGTTGTCATTTAGTTTCGGGCAATTGCGTGCCTTTGTTCCAACCTTTGACCTCACAGAACAAAAATTAAACTCAACTTATATTTTTTGAACGGTATTTTGTTATTCTTTACTTTCTAGAAGACTAATGAACGAGAATAAATTGATTTATAGCAATGGTTTTCATTAAAAGTCGTGATGAATTGAGAAAAATCTTGCAGATCAATTTGATCATGTGATTCGTCATTTGCTACAATCGTTTGAAAATCCGGTGAGATATTTTAACAATTTCGAAACACAGGAAGGGGACACAATTTTTGAATTAGTTTTGATGAAAAAATATAATACACGACTAAATAACTTAGCCGGGCGAAATTTCAAGACATTTCAGGCAGTATTTCTTTTTTTAATTGGATATTACGTGAACTCCGGTTTACTTTGGCCATATCCGGTATACCACCGGTATTGATTTGTTCCAAACTTTCCAAAGAAGCTGTGGTGTTTAACGTTGTAAATTTGTCTTTGGAAGTTCCATAGTTCCATAATTGCTGGAAGTGTTCAACTAATTAATTTGAATTACCAAGGAAGCAAGTGTGATCAAAAATGGTGAAGAATGCTATATATTCCATTGTAATTGGTGCGATCTTGATTGGATTGAGCTCAGCAGGTAATATCTTCTGTATTTTCGAATTCCCTCTAATGTACTGCCAACGATCCGAAACTACTTGTTTCTTTAAAATGTTTTTTGTGTTCGAACCATTGTGTTTTATTCAATTTCTTTATCTGTGTGATTTGCTTGCATTACATATGAAAACTATTATGAATAGTAGTCATTAGAATCTTGTTCACTTTCGTGTTCATTCTGCAATGATGAGAGGTGGTATTCAATGTATACGTCACTACGAAGGTACCCCAGGGCAATCATACAGTCACAGTAGAAAAATTATATATTACGCTGTGGTGCCGAAAAAATCACACCAGTAGAAAAAACCATAGAGAAATTTCCATGAAAAACGTGGCTAAGTTATACGAAGTAAATTTTTTTTTTAAATAATGCTAAATAGATTAGGTATAAGATAAATAAAAAAGATTGATTCACAGGAGTATGTATATGCGCAGCACCTTGTTGCTCGCATTAAGTTTTTGTTTATTTTATCTGTAAATAGTTAAAGCCTATTAGAAAAAAAACACGTTCGGTGCTTGATTGTGTACACCCAGAGATGCGATTCTACTGGTAAGCACAGTCTCTCGCAAACCACTCACTAAAAATAAAAAGTTTTATTGGTTTCATATTTTTGTTTGTCACTTCCATCAGTGAAAAAATTTAGAGACAAAGTAGGAACCGGTTCCCTAAAAAATTTGAATCCCATCACTGCTCCCCCCCCATAGGTCTGTGTACATTATTTATAATTGTCATAGATTTTACAAATTGAGAATTACACACGAAAGATAATACAGACAATGTATACCTTTGTATTATTCATACAGGCCTTTACTNTATACGTCACTGCGAAAGTACTCCCGGACAATCGTCCGATACAGTCACAGTAGAAAAATTATATATCACGCTATGTTGCCGACAAAATCATTCTTCACACCAGTAGAAAAAATCTTAGAGAAATTTATATGGAAAACGTCGCTAAATTATACGAAGTAAAAGTTTTATAAAAAATAATGCTAAATAAATTAAGTATAAGATAAATAAAAAAGATAGATTCACAGAAGTATGTATATGTGCAGCACCTTGTTGCTCGCATTCAGTTTTTGTTTATTTTATCTGTAAATAGTTAAAAAAACGTTCGACAATGTGTACCTTTGTATTATTCATACAGGCCTTTACTTCCTCTTCACTGAACAACAGTTTCGAATCGATATCGGCTGGTTTTTGACCTCCATATCTCCTCACGCTTATGCCAATGTCGGAATAGGTCTGGCAATGTCACTGTCTGTTGTCGGAGCTGCTTGGTTTGTTACTGTTTTTATATTTATACATTTGCATCAATATCGAGTTACTAATTTGATCTTACCATTGACATGGTTAGGGGAATCTTCACCATCGGTGCAACTATCATGGGTGCTGGTATAATGACACCAAGAATTTACTCTAAAAATTTGGTAAGCATAAAAGTTTATTATTGCTGTGTTTGGAATGTTATGTTTTTGGCTTGTTTCATATATAAACAATATTATATAGTGAGTTGATTTGGTTTTGGAATAGGCAAGTATTGCCGTTGATTCATCTTAAGAAATCAATAATCAATGGTACATAAAAAAAGCTGCCTGGTATTGTTGCTTTTGTTCTTGATCATCAAATTTGGCAGTGTTTATTCAGATATTTGCCTAATTTTTTTTCTGGAGTAGCACACTAAATCTTGTCATATTTATACATCCCAAAACTGTGCATATAAATTGCTACAAGAATCATATTTATCTGTTGTCTCCCCATGAGTGATATTCAATTAAAGGAAACTACAGGATTTTTTTTCAGATCATCCTTCTTTCTTATTACCTAGCTAGAGCCTCAATCAGGATTAAACCTTCATATTATATCTTCAAGACCTGTGCAGTGACCTCCCATATTTTCCTAATCAATTCTAATAGTCAGGATAATTCGGTGATTCATATCCATCACTAGCAGTTTTTCAGTACACATAAAAGGATTTTATGAATGCTTGATCAATACAATACAATGTATCAATACAAGTAACAGCTAATATCGAATACCAAAATCATCACTTTGCACTATTCAATAACAATCTCCGTCATGATAGAGGCCTTGGATTATAATTTAATCATCTGTGTATTCACTTAACCTTATCTATTTTTAATTTATAACAACAATTATGTGTTCATATCAGTACTGGCATTTCTCAAGATATATTTAGACATTGTTTTTTTTTTTATCTTTAATAATGTTACTCCCTGCGATGTAAGGAAGATATGTTATGAAGTTCAATATCATCATAAATGTACTGTGTCTAAAATATATGATTACCTATCAGTATGGCAACAGGCAATAGATGAACCATACCATCAAAAATCAGGTCGATTAGATAATGTAGTGGGGGTGAAATGGCATCACACCCTTCCGGGTGATCAGTTTTCATACAATAAAATTTAATATAAGATCAGTCGGGATCTCTCACTGTAGACAAGACTTTTTAATTTGGACTGTTATATTTTAAATTAATTGGTTGATAGATGACCAAAAAGACTGTATGAGACTTAAGGGTCACATGAAAAATATTTCCCTAATGACCTTAGCTGATTAGTTTCCTTGAATCTAAATTAACAAATACCTTATGAGCTTTTCAATGTAGATTAGGTTCAATTTGGAAAGTGGACAAGACACAGGAACTATTTGAATTTGTTAAAATTCTATCCTATATTTCACTAATAGAGATTTGTATATAGTATAGACTTTGCATACCACATGGAACCAACCAATTAGTTTCGTTTTGTGAGACTGCATTGTATTACAAATGGGATAAGCCCTGAAATAATACTGTTAATACTAATAATAGTTCAAATAGGTAAACATCAACCACTAAATGATCCATGTTTTGTTATAGGTGAGCATCATTTTCTGCGAAGCTGTCGCTATTTACGGAATTATCGTGGCCATTGTCATGTCGAATTACATAGCGAATTTCAACTGGGAAATTATGAACGACCGACAGAAAGCTAGTAATTATTTTGTGGGTATGTTGAACTGAAATTTGTGAGCAGTGACTTCCATGCTACATCCATATTTTCATTATTTTAATTTCCATCCAGGATTCGCCATATTCTCTGGTGGGCTGACAACTGGTTTTGCCAATTTAGCTTGCGGACTTGCTGTGGGCATAGTAGGGAGCGGTGCTGCTTTGGCCGATGCAGCAAATGAAACTCTATTCGTTAAAGTAAGAATTTATCTATAAAATCTGTTACAATATAAGGCCTAAACCTAGTTAAATAATTTTTGTCTCGCCACACTGCATGATAAACATTTCCTACTAGAAATTATATTTAATATACCGTATACTGTGGAATAGCCAACTGAACTTGTGAATCTAGAAATCTTCGATTGTAATCCTGATGTAGAGTATTATATTATTCTGTCAGATATAATGTTGTTACTTGCTGCTGGATCTTTCACTTCTATGCTTATGTTTTCAGATTCTCATAGTTGAAATCTTCGCCAGTGCTATCGGATTGTTCGGCATAATTATTGGCATTCTTACAAGTACCAAAGCGGGAAAAATGGGCGATTTCGAGAATCTGGCTACATAGCACCGAAGCCCAATCAACAGAAAAAATATACAGGAATACCTTATATAATGCGTCTAAAAAAACAGTTACTGTAATGAGAAAAGCTTGTCAAGAATATTTTTATCCCTCAAACTCAAGCATTTGATAAAAATATTTGACTTTTCTCTGATTATTCTTGGTTAGTTGTATCAAAGTATGTTCAAGACCGCATAATTAGGTATTCCTGCATATGTGATGTGGTGTGATGGAATATTACAACAACACGGATGCCAGAACAGAAACACGAGACATGAAATAAGAATTATTGAATCTTTTCTCATTTATATTCTATGTATAATGAACATGTTAATACACTGGCATTGAAAGTAACTAGATAACAATATCTGTTGTAAATGTTGTGTGCAATGTTATATTTATCTTCTAATTTGTGAACAGAAAATTATATTACAATATTCTGCTGTACGTCTGTATGTCCAAAATCAAGGCTTCCACTTTTAGGTACTCGCCGTGGTATTGTCTATTGCAATGGTTCTTAACCTAGGTTCGTTGAGTCAGTCTCAGGGATTTGGCAGAGGTCAAGAATTCAAGAAGACTATTTTCAATAAATACCATTTTTGGTGGAAAACATTCATCCCCAAACATTTGAAAGCATATTCTTTTTTAGTAACATTTATCACGTTGCGTCAGATTCCATACTAATTGGATGAAAGTGAATTCATAAATGGGGTTATTAGTAAACAAAGCTGCATATTCCTTTGATTTCTTATCTATTTCTCAACAAATTGAGTGCTTATGTGTGTCCGTCCGGTTCAACCCGCTCGTATTATTCGTGACATCACCCATGTTTTAAAGAAAGCATATTTTATTCTTCCACAAAGGGTTATTTTTACGACGGGTTACTGGGCCGTGGTGAATAGATAGACTGAGAGCTATTATTGTTTCAGTGAAGTATATTAAGGCCCACTAAGATGGTAACTTGGACAGATGCCCTGGGGCCCCATGACGTGGTAAAGGGTCCACAAATCAATAAACTAATAAAGTGTGTGTGTGTGCGGAAGACGTAGTGAACAGGTGGACTGACATGGGTAGGCTATCTATTTAAAGTGGTATGTATATTCAATCCCACGGAAAAGCAGGTAACTGGGGTGAATCCCTGAGTTCCTTTTGAGTTTAGATTGTCAACTGTGGATCAATAATTCCCCATGACGCTATATGGTAGTTCAGGAGTGTAAATTAGTGCACAGATTTCTGGAGTAGTCTATATTCTATAACTCGATTAATTGGTGATTTTAATGGCCGAAGTTTCCAAAGACATCTATAATAGAGGTCTAGTTATCCGGATACGGCTCAGTAACCTTTATTACTCATGTTGAACGTGAGAGAGATGCCGGGTGAATGTTGATATGTGATATCCCGGAAATTTAATCACGCAGATATTTGCAAACAATAGCTCGTACGCTGCAAGCTGAACTACTTGCCGAGCTAATATGATGCGATTCTTCGTCGCGAATGGCGTGGTAGGCTGGTACAAAATTCAGTGACTACATCAGTAGTGGACATCAATAGAAACCACGTTTTTTTAGAATCCTGCTCCTAACCTTAATCACTTTAAGAGGTGTGTAATTTTACGGAAGCAGTTCACTTTTCTCAACCTATTCAAGGTATTGCAGATTTCAACTCTTCTGTGTAAGCCTGTAAGGTTACAAATAGATAAGCTGTGTAAGATGTCTTCACATGGTTCTGCTAGTGGAGAATATCATGTTTTAGTTGAGACACAAGAATAGGTGATCGAGTTGCAGTATTAGAAAAATGTGCGTCATATAAGATTACACTCTTTATTTCATTTTCGAATATCGATATTAACCACGCCGCTGTTGCATAATTTGCTGTGTATTGGTATGTATTGTACAACACCACTGTGGCATAATTGGCCGGGTTCCCGAGCTTATTCCAAGCGAGCACCTGGTATCTGCGAATATCTTCGACGGCTTAACGAATAAAATCCCGACGTCGCCGTGCGCACAGCAGTCTACGAAATCGAAGTAACGTGACGCAGGTTACTCGCGCATGTGTGATCGTGCCTACGTTTAAGCTAAGATGGTAGATCAGACGCAGAAAGATACCGATGCGCTGCGCCGCGCCGATGTGTAGTAACTCGTACAACAGTGCGAAGTCGGAAGTTCAATTTTTGTGTGTAACAGCCTAATGTAATACTGTACAGTAGTACCATAATATATTTTACTGACCGAGTTACATGTAACATTACAATCTCAACGGGAGGATAATTGTGAGATCGTATCAGCCACGTATTGTTTGTTTCAGATCGTTCAATATACTCCGCTGATTATAAATTCAATGCGTGCATTTCGGTAACTCGAAAATGAGACCCTACGATACGTCAGGCACAGATATGCGGAGCAGCTTGACCAGCAGTTCAGAAGACGATATGAACCATGTTGTACGGATTTCTGATTATTCAGATGCCAGACAATCAGGGGTCAATTTAAGCAACAAACAAGGCTTCCTTGACCTGAATATTATGAATAATTCCAGGTAACCCAAGTTTTTATTTATTAATGTGCTAACAAATTCAATAAGTTGATCTTATTTTCGGTACAAGTGTTATAAGTTAACAAGCGTATTGTAGCATAACTGCAGCTTAACGAGATCTTTGGAGCTTGCCAAATCATTGACAGTTATAATTTCATTATTTCAATTGTTTCATGTGGTCATGGCTAACCCTTAACTCGAGCGCATCATCAAACTTAACCTTCCCTAACATAACTGTGTGCAATGATTTTGCTAAGTCTTGCTCCAGCATTGGGTTGGGTTAATTTTGCCCCCATAAACCCTTAGTACCTAAATTTCTCTGGTTGTTCAATTCTACCTTTCGATGTTAAAGTTTTTGTGGAATTCCATCGGCTCCTGGTATTCCTGAATAAGCTCCATCATATTACATCATAATCCTGTACTATAAATTACAGGGGTCTCAAAAGTCACTGTATACCTTGGCATGAATCAAAACTAATAGTTTGAAAACTGTTAACACTGTTGTTAAAACAGAGGTGTAAAATGGGAGTTGGTTTCTCTGATCATTAACCGAAGGGAGCATATTACGCTCCTACTAGAAAAACAATCCACGATATTCATGCAAAGTTTATCGGGATTAGCTCAGTACTTGATAGACAACGATGATGTCTTTCTAATGGGAAGATAATGTGCCCATTTGTTCGTCTGAATTTCTCAAAAGAATTCTTCTTGTTATTTACATTTGGGAAGTATTGAACCTGAACAAGAAAATGCAAAGCAACGTAATGTATTTTTTTTTAATCCTAATTGGTGTATGTTTAATATACATGAGTAGGGAGATAAAAAGAATCTTGTTAACATCCGATTTTTTTAATATTCTTGTTGGCTTTTTCTTCGACTAACATGATACTTAAGATTTTGATAGACTCCTTTCATTTTTGGCTGTGACTTGATTATAGTAGGAAATTGTTGCTTTCTCGCTCGTGGAGTTTATTGTCTTGATAATTGCTCGCCTGGAGGGAGGATTTCTTTTTTATTCAATGGAGCTTTAGAGATATTGAGTTACTTCCCTATGGCATTATAACAGGTATTAACTAAATTATCTATCCCAATTCACACAAGCACCTGCATCAATGCTATCGGTATGAAAAGAACATGAATGTAATACACAATACAACGGATACACAAGCAAACTCAATATTATTTATGGTTGAAGATATAAAATTACGGGTATAAAAGTTCAGAATACGTTTCATGAGGCAAATTTCTGATTTGCGTAATGTTAAAAAAAGGCTCGAACGTAGAAGATATCTAAGTCAACCTATCAAATAGCGTCCAAAGGCCTGATTTTATTTCTGAGAATTTCCTGAATTTATTTTTTAGAACTGAAAACAATTCAACAGCCAATTGGTCCATTCACCGGAACAAAGATCAGAAGATGGGGACTCCATGGCTCTCGGTACCAAGTGCAAGCCCTACTTCATACGGCATGTTGCAGCACAGACTACCGTCTCCCGGAATGTTCAAAGTCGGAGGAAAAAACCCGTGCTCTGTAGAGAACGTGCAGGTTATACATTCTTCTGTGTAAAGGTTTCAGTTTTTCGTAATTTCTGTGTATATGACGACTTGCACATTCAGCATAAAAAATTCCTCCCATCAATTTATGTGATATGATATGCTGAAACTAACCCCTGAACATGAACCCAAATGAACTCGTATATTGTGGAATGTGACCCACCCTACTACAGTGTACGTTGGCGTTATTAAGTCCAGGTATGCAAGGCCCTAATTTAAAAGTTCATTTCAGTTCGTACGTATAAACGAGGGATGGTCCGGGGTGTGTTAACATTACTGGTTGAAGTTATGGGTGTGTTTTAATTATTTACCTCCAATATAAAGCAAACTGCAATTCAACTTCTTGTTGTTGTTTACGCACCCGTATTTATCATTTTGCGAGCTACGCCCACAAGTTAGTGATGTGGATACTGCCAATTTTCTACTCCAAGTCCAGATAATCAAAATACTATTTAACGTTTAACGTCCTTGCGAAATATTATTACTTTTGTTTAAATTCAAGATTATTCTTTTGCCAAGCAATGATATTTCTGTATTCCTGTCACATTAACATCACATTAATGTTCCATTCTGCGTGTGGTTAGTAGCTATCTAGGCAAAGCTATTTTATCTCGTTAACCAATTAGGCCTAGTCTAGTTAATGCAAATGAGCTGCCAGTATTGAATCCATTACAAGGAAAGGATTTTCTTAAAATGAATCCGAATCGAGCTTTGCGCCTTGTGTTGCAGCCGTCAAGGATATTTTTAATTCATCGCTGCTTTTGCCTCGAGTGAAATAAATCGATCACTATGATGCCTACGGGGCAGAGCGTGATGCTTACTTTTGAATATTGTTTTTCATGTTTTCAAATTTGGCAATGTTTTCTAGTCAACGTCAAAAATGCCTTTATCTGTCAAATGTGGTGCAATATCTGTTTCTCAGTATTTACCGGGATTGAGGTGGCAATGTTTTGTGTGATGCATGCATGCATTTTTTGAATACTTGATATAAGGATTTAATCTGACAACTGTGGCATTTAAGGGCTACAGTTGATTTTTGTTTAAAATAGTGAGTTGAGTGAATAATATTAGTTGTAAAGCTAGCGAATGAAATTACATTAATAATATTTCTTTATTTCCCGCCGAAATTGAATGAATACGATTCCATCACATTACCTATGTGTAGCTTTTTTTTCTCCCAACGAAGACAATCCGATAGCTTTGGGCGATTTTACCAGACCTTGTTTTGATACGATCAGTTTGGTCATCAATAAGTCCCTGTTATATTTTAAATTGGTACCTCCACCACTGCGCACACTAATGAGACTAAAATAGCGACATGTGAACTCTCACGTGCGAATAAAGATCATAAACACGTGCTAGAACTAGCCACAAAGAACTGAGTATTTTTATTGATAATGGTTGCCTGATTCAACGTGCGACACAACAATCTGGAATTAATTTGATATTGAATACGAATGGAATGCTGTATTAGGGAGTGCAGTGTCTGTATGAACTGCAAAATAGTGACAATAATATATCTACTGTATCTTAGGTGAGAGGCGACTATACTAAAATAGAAAAATGGCTGTTGTGGTTAGGGTTACTGGGATGGGGCTAATCCAATCCCCAGTTCTAATTCTAACACAAACCGCAAACCTAACCCCAATCCTTACTCCAGTTGGCCGGTATTTACTATCAGCATCAATGTCCAAATATAAATCATCCTTAACATTAACATGAATTGCCTGAAACGATCGTCACACATAACATGACTTTTTTGCATTTAGATGAACCTCGCACATTCTATAGAGAAACAAGCCAGCAGACGAAGTCGTCATTTTGTGCCAACTAGCCGCAAAGACCAATACTACTGGGTGAAGCGACATAAAAATAATGCGGCTGCTAGAAGGTACAGTACATCTTTATATAGAAGGTCACAGTTTAACATCATACCTATCTACCTATCTCTACCCTTATATCCAGGGGGGAGCGCATTAGACGGCATCTCCCCACTTTTCAGTTCCCAGTTTATGTCAAATTTCTAGGAGTAGGGAGTCTGGAGACATTATTAGCTGTCTTCTGTCAAGTTTCTAGCAATAAAATTTCCTAACCTTTTTAATTTACTTCACTTAACTGAGTTACTGAAATTTACCATATTACAAAATTGCATTTTCTATGGGGGCTTATAGCATCTACCCTTTCTTCTTTCCGAACCTCACAAACCTTAGTGCGCCTCTAGTTCCTAAAACACATTTCCCTCAATGCTTATACTATTAATAAAATTGTACATATGAGCTATGTATGGTGGACTCTAAAAACAGCAATGAAGGTGTGAAATTTATTATCTAGTGCTTATGACTATTACAGAATCAAGGGTAGAGTATTCACTCCATATTTTTTTTTCAAAACCGATTTGATTTATTGAAAGAGATCTTGTGTTTAGGTCTCGCGAAAAGAGAAGAATTAACGATTTACTCCTGGAACAAAAAGTGTTACAGCTCTTACAGGAGAACTTGCAACTCAAAAAAGATCTTCTCGCCGTCCGAGTAAGTCCACTATTTAAAGCAGTTACAGCAGGGGCGACCAACCTTTAAAGTAAAGTAAATATCTTCTAGAATAATAAGTCCTATCCTCATCAAAAATTCGAAATAATAGAATGACGATAATAACTAGCAGAACGTTCCAGCCTTGCCCACATACGCCTTTACCAGACCTATGTATATGTTCCCATATAAAATGTAATTTAAATTTTTATCATCATCCAGTTGATCGCAACTAAACTATCTGTACTTGATGCCCGTCCAGAGGGCCATCGTTCAAATTCGCATGGAATTTTCTATGTTATTTTGTTTCACGTGGTGTTCTAGTAGCAAGGCCCCAGGGCATATTTCTTTGCACAGCTAAGGCTGCCACTTCCTGCGGCACGGCACACTTAGTCACCACATTGAATTCATTTGAAATCGGTTCAGAGGTCTGAGAGAAGAAGGCGAGCAGACACACACAAAACTTTTAAATATATCGGTGTATAAGATTTATTGCCATTTCATTCGCTTGACTGATAACATATCTTTTCATTTATACCAAAGTACAAAGTAAAGCATTAGATATCATTTAATAATCACAGATTACACCCGGTTCATCAAAGATTCAGTGTCTTGGCTAGTGTTTTGTAATGGAAATTAAGTTTAATTTGGAGACTCATTCATACATATCATATAATACTGTCCAGATTAAGTACAATGAGATTGATGTGGACGAAGCAAAAGAAGTTGATCGCTACATGAACGAGCAGAAGTCTTTTGTCTTTGACTTCATGAAAGAAGAGAAACTGAGGGAAGACTATTCAGATAACATGGTAATTCTTATAACTATACTTCCAGAGTAAAACTGTAATAAAACCACCTTGTTCGCGGCTCAAATGGTTTAGCCAGCATTTTATCCTGCTGAAATGCGTTGCCTTCCCATCAACCTAACCCAATTTTATACAGATGCTGGGAATTATTTTCTACTTGTCATTCTTAATATAATTTAGCAAATTATATAGCTTTTATCACTGCAAAAGTGTACACTATTTCTAGCCACCTTTATCTAAATAAGCATGTTAAAGGAATGACTGAATTACTGAAAAGGAGGAACCGAGACACTGTATTTGCAATAGTTCTGGTACATTTTTTTAATCACTTAACTAATTTTTAGGTCCCATTGCTTTGCAATAGCATGAGTCTGGTCCCAATTCATTCGGAACTTATTCAAACTGGCCTAATAAGTATACTGTGTCTATCTCTTAAGCAAAGATCTCTCACCTGGAAGTAGTGTATTAGCGACCTATATATATATTTATGTGAAAAACTACAGGCTATATGAGTCCATAATTGTTTTTCTCTTATCACTGCTGGTCAAATTTCACCCCAGGCCTGCTTTACAGCATCATTTAGCCTTAATCCACCCCCTCAGCTTATGGACCAGGTGTAATTTTTAGTAGTATCTGTCAAAAATCACGTTCCCTGAAGGTTGTTATTCATTGGATAACTAATATCTTCAAATTTTTTCCATGTCACAAGGAGGAACATGGACCATGCTTGCATGAGAATGATCATCACGATACGGTATGCCGGAAATCAATGCCCACCGGAGCCACGTCTTCTACGGCACTGGTTGGTGTGGTCAAGAAGTGCTGTTGCAGTTATACCGGCCGTGAATCCGAAGGCATTGATGATTCATATTACGTCGGTAATCGGTGTGAAGATATCACAAAAGAAGAGTATTTGCGCTTTCAGGAGTTCAACGCCATGCATATCAAGAAAGAGAATGAAAGTGCTTTAGCTTCAGATCCATTCCCTTGCAGTATGCTATTCATTATTAAACAATGTATTTCATTACGTTCATTTAATTTGGAATGCGCTGCAGTGTTATCTATGATATATATATATAACACTTTTGCCGACGTGGTTCAAAACGAATTCAACCATCTAATGGAAGATATCAAATTAAAATATTCAATATCAACACATACACATTCTTATCTCATCAAATTAAACAAAGGTAAATTAAAAAAAATTGGAATATTCTGTAAAATAGACCAATTTCAAATAATGAGCTACAAATTTACCTATACAGTTTTTATGTAACCTGATTTTTGCCCTTGAATGAGCTTTACCACACAATAAGTGTTATCGTTTTATCGAAACATAAGGAACTGGTAATGTGAATTATTTAGCTTAAGCTGAAGATCAGTAGAATGCTAATGCTGAGTTTGCATTTGCTTGTATAGTTTGCTTCTATTTGCCTCTTTACTCATTACATACCTTTTCTTCAATAGCACAATCAACAGGAAGCAGACATAAAACCACAATGAGAGATCACGCTACTGCAAACATGCCTACAAACCCGAATAGATCACATTCTACAATCGATATGAGCCTCGCAGAACTTAGCACTGAACAAGCTATGGTGAGAGGATGAATATGATTAATTGTTGTTTTATTATCTATTGAATGTGGATTTTGTGTAACTAACAATACTCCTTGGCTGTATAATGTATATGACAGTATATAATGTATATGTATCTTGAACAGTGAATTTATTGTACAAGTGCATGACTCCAGTAACCCAATGATTGCTCTGACTCTAGATAAAGTATGAGGAGAGTTCCTCTTCGGAGGGCACGAGAGCGGATAAGCGCTCTCATTCACCAAACTATAACTCGAAGCAAGAGGCAGCCTTCGCTCTCGCTTCTCTCTCTGCCTACAAACTTCCTGCCAAAAAGAGGTGAGCGGCAACGACACCCATATCGAAAGCTGAAGTTTTATTGTTGATGTGTGAATCATAGTACAGAGATTGCCAACCTTAGCTGTGATCTTGAATATCCAAGCAATAACTAACCCATTGTAATGAAATTACTCAACAGGTTATTTTTTCAGCTGTGCCTGTAACTGTGCACATNGAAATTACTCAACAGGTTATTTTTTCAGCTGTGCCTGTAACTGTGCACATCTGAGTACAGATCTTACAGAGTACAGATCTTCTACAGAATGTGGAATACCATTCAGCCTTCGGCCATTATTTTTCGATGCGATGCCATAATAGAGCAAGTGTCGCAATATTTTATACCATGGCGCAAAATAATTAGTTTTCCATCATGATCCATGATAAATTATTTAATGAGCTTGGATTTCAAGCAGAACGCTCATCCAGAGTATACAGCTCTGATTATTACAGCATTCGTCCACCTATGACCTACCTCCGGCCGTATATGACCACATGAAATTTCGAAATCCATTCATTATACCATTTCTAAGACTAAAAGTTAAGGCAAGAGTATAAAATACACTGATTAGAAACAAGAATATCAGAACTTACTTCCAAATCGACTTATCGGTCAAATGGGGTTGTTAGTCCATGTGTGGTTTTATAATATTTGCAGAGTAGACCCCATGTAGAAGTTCACTGTTCGCGGTTTTCAGATAAGGGATGACAAATTGTTTACTGTGATAAGAGTTCCCCATCACCCTGTGTGTCATCAACCAGAACATGTATACATATTTGGTGCATTTTGCAATCTCGCTTTTCGGTTGTACCGCTTACTGCTTTTTGCTAAATATGCATCTCAATATACAGATACTTGGAAAAGAACGATAAAACGCTCAATCAGGATCCGTTGGTTCGTATTCCCCATTCCTCCGGTGATGTCATGCCTGATGAGTTATGTCCGGAAGATAACAGAGTTTATGTAAATGGGCAGTTTGTGAACATCACCCGAGAGTTTCCTCTTTGCGAGCGCGTGCAGGTAACGAAATATAAAGTACTAGCAAAGAGACCCTTTCACAATGAGCTCTAAATGTGGAGGCACTGTTTATATCACTGGGTCTATGGTAAAATTGGTTCCATTTAACGTACTTCCGCCTTTTAGTTCCATTTTCCAAGAACTCATCCCGACATTAGGTGGAAACCGACTCCTGGACATTATTCCTAATGTTTCTCGTTCACAGGAGAACCTCAAGTACACGTACCATTCGAGGAACAACTCTAGACCCGCTCCGTGCAAAATGCCATCCATTCGACAAGGGAATCGGCCATCGTGCAGAAAGCCGGGCCAGGTTCGAAGTCCTTCGCCTAGTTTCGCAGATTCTAACTCTTTATTGTATCGAGAAGAAAGTGAATTGCTCCCTGAACTCTCTCCAAAAAATGGCAATTCCAACGGTTCGGACAGTGGATGCAGTATGTCACCGCAAAGCTCCGGGTCTTTGCAAGGAGACGCCGGGGAGAATTTTTTGGCCGAAGATCGCACGCACCGACTGCCGTACAAGTTAAGATTCTCGTATAACTTCGAATAAGGTATGC